>APFE030978846.1:0-11640 GCA_000404065.3 Pinus taeda
GGCTTATCTTGATGGGTGAAGGCCTTTTCTCGAAGCAGATCTCACAGTGAAGTATTGGGAGCCATTGATCTGGTGGAGGGCAGTGTGTTGGCTACCCAAAGTAGCCTTAAACAAGCTATCTTGAAATGACAAAGAAGAGTTGAAGGTTGGGTGAAGTTTGGTGCCTAAAGTGCAGCACTTTGATGGACAAATGTGACTACTAGCTTGGCAAATTGGAGAGCTCATGGATTGGCCAGCCTAAAGAGCATTTTGGATCAGCGCATGTACATGCAGCAATAGTGACTTGCAGCGGTGTTAGGTGAAATCCCTCCTGGAGCCTCTATGTGTTGTCCTATGAAAGACAAAGGGGCAGCGAGTGAGCAGTACAGAAGCGAAAGACCGACGAGACAAGATACAACATAGACTTTGCAGCGAACATTGTCATTGTATCGTGTATATTGTATTATTCAGATTTGGTTTGGTTTAATATAACAAAGATTGGGTTGTACATTATTGTACAATATTTGTTTAAAATTGTGTATCTTGTGCATATGTTATTTACTGCATTATATTTTATGTTGTGCAAAGTAGTTCTTGTTGAGATTCTTGGTTTGGTAGAGTCAGAGATTTTTAAGAATCTAACCTAGACCCAAGACCGCGGAAATTCAACATGATATCAAAGCTTGTTTGAGCTGCTTTGGAAGTCAGTGAATCAGAGTTGTGCACAATGAAATACAACTTAAGAGGGAGTTTGTCACATTGTGGGTGACAATGTCAAAGTTGCGCGCTGATATCTAGTATGAGTACAGGTTGGAGGGATTGACCAACTATAGTCCATGGAAAGAAAGGATCAAGTTAGTCTTGCAGGTCAACGGGATTTGGGAATTCACCGAGAGTCATAAAGAAGCCAACTGACCCGAAGGAGATGGAAGTGTATGAGGATTTGGATACGAGGGCAAGTTTGATCATCCTTGATGGTATGAAGGATTCCTTAATACCTCAATTGTCTGGAAGGAACACTACACTTGAGATGTGGATGGCTCTTCAGAATTCGTTCCAGAATAAAAACGAGAATCGGGTGTTAGTATTGGAGGATAAGTTGAAGTCCACCAAGATGATAAAAGGTGAAGGAGTGGCTTCGTATCTAACAAGATTGTATCAGGTCAGAGATGAGCTTGTTGTCGTCAATGTGACTATTTCAGATTCTAATATGGTGAGGATTGCTTTTAAAGGGTTCACTAAGGAATGGAAGCCCTTCATCAAAGGGATTGTTGCTAGAGAAAAATTGCCAAACTGGAATAGGCTATGGGACGACTCCATTCAAGAAGCACTGCAAGACGAGAATCTTCATCCAAAGAAGAAGACTTTCGATAATGACATGGCACTTGCAGTGCGAATGAAGGGTACGTTGAAGGGTCATTTTTTGTCAACATATCCAATGAAGAAGCAGGGAGATTACAAGAAGAAGAAAGGAAAGGAGGTTGTCGGTGTTGCCACTTCTACTGAGATAGATGATCGCACCAAGAGATAGGAGGACTTTGCCATGATCTCTCATTTCTCATAGGGTATTATCGATGAGGATGAATAAAACGTAGACAGTGGTGCGCCAAAACATATGAGAGGGTCACGAGAGATTTTTGGGACTCTCGTTGAATGGGACTCAAAGTTGCACATGTTGTTGGGCGACAAGAGTCAAAAGGAGATCCAAGGATCAGGAGTTGTGCCATTCAAAATGGGGACAAGACAAGTGATGTGGATCCAGGATATATTGTTTGTACCAGGGCTCAAATATAGTGTGATTTTTGTCTCGATGATTGAGAAGAAGGGGTTTGACGTCATGTTCCAGGATGAGAATGAAAGACGCAGGCCTAGAGGCTCTAACGTCGCTGGTATCATGCTTGGAGTTAGAGTGCATGGTCTATACAGACTGACAGGCAAGCCTATGTATCATGAGAAGAAGCAGGTGGAGCAAGTGCAGGTTCCAAAGAAGCAGGTGCAAATGCAGGGTTCAGAGGAGCAGGTACATATCCACGAGAAGAAGGTATAGATTCCAGAGACTCAGAGAGAGTCGATTTCTAGCGGGAGCTAGCAGATTCAGAGGGAGACTTTGCAACCCAAGAAGAGCATGTGGTCAGTGGGGAGCAAGGGTGCTTACACATGGCAAGAAGGAATCATGGAGGGATTGGAAAGTGATACAAGAAAAGAAGAGGCAAGATTGTTGAATTGAGGCTTTTGTGATCCATATCAAATTTACGAGAGATTTCCCGACGTAAATCACATGATATTTCATTTGTTGACGTGTTTCGAACCAACCAGTGTGGTTCATCGTTAGGACAAGTTGAAAAATCAGATCAAGCTTTGCATGTTAAATAGTCAGAGCAAAACCTCCAACGGCTATAATTCATGACCGGGCAACAGCTATATTGACCAACGGCTATAATGTCAATATAGTCGTTGCCCAATCATGAATTATAGTCGTTGAAGGTTCTGCTCTGACTATTTAACATGCAAAGCTTGATCTGATTCTTCAACTTATCCTGACGATGAACCACACTTGTTGGTTCAAAACGTGTCGACAAATGAAATATCACGTGATTTACGCCGAAAAATCTCTCGTAAATAAGCAATATGCTTCCAGCAATGACAGTGACAATTCCGAGAGGCATCGTTCATAGAACAGGGATTGTTGCAATTGTGAGTGCCAAGAGTTGGGGGAGTGTTGCGAGTAGTGATGATGATAATGAGTTACTTCCTAGTCTTGGAAGTACCTACCTCGCTAAAGTGAGTGTTGATTTTTTAGTAGCTTGGGAGGTACTCCAAGCCCTAGGGTTCGGGGTTTGGAGAGCAAAGCACCACAAGAGTCACTTGTGGGCTTGGAACCAAGCTTGGGGTTTTGCACCCATCATGATTTAGGGCAATTCCATGGAGCACTTTCGACATGCAATGGGATGACATGATAGAAGGTAGAAAGGAGAATCCAACGAGAATCGTAAAATTCCGAATTGTCCTTAGTGAGATATGAATTTTTGAAGTTTATTTTTGATTTGGCACCATATGAGTTAAGGTCAGCGTAAGTTTAGTAAGCCTCCTTGATAGTTGGGCAGCCCATGAAGCCCATGATGACGGAAGCCCTCCTTCAAGTGTATAAATAGGAGGTGAAATGGAGCTATTTGTGCATCCATCTAAGGGCACATTTCATATAGAAACAACTACATAAGCATAGCCTCAACCAAGAAGGGAGATAGGGCCAAAGTTTAAGGGAGACAGGGCTAAAGTTTAGCAATTGTTTGTAAGGGCAAGGTTCAAGGTTAGGCAGTCACAACTTCAAGGAAGAAATCTGGGTGGTTTTGTGTGGGTTTGAGGTTGTAATCTCTTGTGAAAGGGAGCCATCGACCTGTGCTGGAGATTGAGATAGGTCGTAGGCCTAAATCATAGCTTGTGAGGGTCCACATGCCTAATCAAAGGGCTCCAAATTAGCTCAAGTATCAGCACAAACCAACTAGGACACAAGAGAAGGCAACCGCAATTGTAGGAGGTTGTTAGGAGGCAAAATTGAGAGTTAACAGTGATCTAATTGTTGTCCTAACCAGTGAACATCACCTACAATAGAAGTGCACCAGATTTCAAGGTATGTTGATGTTGTTTCAATGTTGAATTTGTAGCTTGTTTGGGTGGTGTCCTTGTGTGGGCACTTGTAGCCTATGAGAGCCAATTGAGAGGCTTATCTTGATGGGTGAAGGCCTCTTCTCAGAGCAGATCTCATAGTGAGGTATTGAGAGCCATTGATCTCGTGAAGAGTAGTGTGTTGGCTACCCAAAATAGCCCTAAACAAGCTACCTTGAAGTGATGAAAAAGAATTGAAAGTTGGGTGAAGTTTGGTGCCTAAAGTGCAACACTCTGATGGACAAAAGTGACTGCTAGATTGGCAGATTGAAAAGCTAAAGTATTGGTCAGCCTAGAGCACAGATTGGATCAGCTCGTGTACTTACAACAAAAGTGACTTGCAGCACTGTTAGGTGGCAGCCCTCCTGGAGTCTTTATATGCTGTCCTTTGAAGGACTAAGGGACAGCGAGTGCTATGGAAGCAAAAGATGGCAAGACAAGATATGACATAGAAACTACAACGAGTATCTTGTAATAACACTGTAGAATGTTGTATTATTCAAATTTGGTTTAATATAACGAAGATTGGGTTGTACATTATTGTACAATATTTGTTAAAATTTGTGTATACTTGTGCATATGTGATTTACTACTTTATATTTTCTGTTGTGCAAAGTAGTTCTTGTTGAGATTCTTGGTTTGGTAGAATCATAGATTTTTAAAATTCTAACTTAGACCCACGATCGTGGAAATTCAACAAGTTCCATACCCTCATACGTGACAAAATTGAATAGAAACATTGAAATTCAAGTTGACAAAATTGAATAGAAACATTGCAATTCCCCAAATCTTGAGATCCTAAAAACTATTGAAATGTTAAATTTTGAGTGGGATCTATAATTCTATTTTCTTTTTATCATATCCAATGAGGTCGCAACAAATGTTATAGGAACTAAACCAGAGAACCTTGTGCACCACAAATCAGTTAGAACCAATAAAAGAACAAGTTGACCAAAAACACAAAATATTCAAATTTTTAAGGGTGCAAATAACCAAAATAGTATCTAGTGCAATCCATCTTTGAACCAAAAATATGTCAACAAATAGGCCCTAGATAGTCGCTAGCATTTAAAAAAGAAAACCAGACCAACAAACAAAACAAAACAAATACCTACATATCATCAAAATCATTGCCTGTATCAAGATCTTCATCATCAATATATTAATTTAACATTACTATTAATTGCATAGCATTGGTAAAACCTAGAAAAAAATCTACTTATCCAACGCCTAGAATCCCTTCTCACACTGCACAGTAACTCTCAACTACACTCCGAGTTACCTCATAGCTCCAACTTGATTTCAAAGATCTTCATCATCAATATATTAATTTAACATTACTATTAATTGGCATAGCATTGGTAAAACCTAGAAAAAAATCTACTTATCCAACGCCTAGAATCCCTTCTCACACTGCACAGTAACTCTCAACTACACTCCGAGTTACCTCATAGCTCCAACTTGTTTAAGTGAAATCGCAACCACAAAAACAGGCAATGTCCACACAAAATATCTAAAAAAATCACAATTTTTAAGGAAACTGCACAACACTTTTTTTTAAGAAAAATTCAGTTTTTCCGGACCAAAAAATCAACTGGCCAAAAAAGATGGTGATCCTTTGGCACTTCCCCAAAAAAAAAGGGTGATCTTTTCAACACTGATTTGGAGATTCAAAACTTGGGATAGGCCAAGTTAGAGGACCATATAGGTGTGACAAACTACCCCCGGGACCTTTGCTGGATTAGGTGATAGATGCTGCTACCTAAATCAGTGTTCCCTCTCTCGTGTCAGAAGAGGACACTCAGTAGATTCTACCAGGGATGATGATATCCAACCAGAAATCATCCAACACATTAACTTCAGGTTAGACAGGCAGTTATTTCTGATTAAAATTTTCCAGTTTTCACGGTTCCTTTTTTATTGCTTGCAATTGATAGCAAAGAGACCTTGCTGCTAATACAGCTACAACGGGTATTGAACAAAACAGTGAGTAGATCCTACAGTCAGCGAAGTGTCGCGAATTCTCTTTACGGGAGGAATAGAACCGGGTTTAGCATCTACAGCCTTTTTCAAAACATTACAATCAATACAATGCTTTTTATGTTCAAGAGATTTTAAGTTATCTCAACAGATAAAGGCTATCAGAGACCACTGTTTTATGATGAGAAGCACTTTTCTACAATTTTTGACAGACTATTAATTCATAGCCTGACCATTTTATACTTTAGCCAGCAACAGTTTGCTGTTTAATTATACTTCCAGCCTATAGTTTGAAGGACTGCTGTCGTCCAACACTCATTTTCGTGTCATTAAACGGCAATTATGGTAATGGCTGTCAGTCTGCCCCCTTTTATGATTGTAATCATAGTACCAAAGTTATCGACGCTTGAAAGTATGGGGTAGGAATCCTATATAGGCTATATTTCAAAAAGATTAACAGTCTTCTGTCGTCAGTATGCTCAAGATACGTGAAATGTAACTCAATTTTCAGCCCAACCTAGAGTAAGATTTTTTTTTCATCTAAAAAATGCAATAGTTTTTTCTTAAAAATATAAGATTAGTTTATGTTGAAATTAAAAATAAGCAATTCGATAATAAAGAGCAGCCTTAATAATACTATATACGACAAAAAACTTTTCATTTAAAGACAAATCATTGCATCAGAGTTTACGGTTAGATCTTGACAAAAATAATCCTCTATAGTCTGTATTTCAAAGAGTTTCCGAACAGGATTCTGTTGTCAATGTGCTCAAAACACATGAAATGTAACTCAATTTTCATCTCAGAAGTATCAATTTTCTCCCTCTCAAAATGAAATAGAAGTTTTTTCCTTAAATAAAGAAGACGAATTAAGTGTGAATTAAAAAATAAAAAATTTGATAACAAATGGACCTTGTAACAGTGAAATTAAAAACAAAAAAGTTATTTGCTTTAACGCGTGCATCCAATAAATGACAGCTCAAAATGCTAAAATATATGATGCATAGCCGCATAACAATCATGACCATGATATAAGATAGACCAAGTAATGTTAACATTATGCAGCTCAAGACGTTCACTGCACTAACCTATCATATATAATAACTTTTGGTGTACATAACTTCATCCATTGCCGGAAACAACCAAAAAAAGGCAGCCTTAACAATACTATATACTATAAACATAAACATAAATAAACAAAAAAAAAACAAAAAACATTTACATTATTTATGATAAATCATTGCATATCTGAATGGAGGCTTTTGTGAGCAGAGTTATTCAGAGATTTGTCTTCCAGATCCATCACATATAAATCACATAAATCACAAAATGTTTATGTGACGGATCCAGAAGACAAAACAAATCTCTGAACATCATTGCATTATAAATTACTATAACAAATCATTGCATCAGAGATCTTGATAAGAAAACTGAATAAATCATTTATAACAAATGCAATCAAAATTCTTCAATGTAAATCAAAGATGGCAAAAATTCATGGGAAAAATCAAATTGTTACACCTATAACTAATCCTGCTCTCCAAGCCTGCTAGTATCCTAAAACTTGTTCAAGCAATTCCTCATACTGCTATGCACGGTAGCAGAATAAACAATTTTCACAGAAAATAACTCCATATGAGTGTTTGCTCTTCTCATTAACCAAAAAAATAAGGAATAATAGCAATAGATCAACGATTTGCCTTTGCAACACGCTCAACCTCATCCTTCTTCTTGATTGCATAACTGCAGAAAGGAGCGTCTCAGTCATTCTAGTGCATCGGAATCATAAATATTGGACACAAAAAAGGAATGGGAAAAATATCAAAATAACTCGTGATAATAAAGACAATTATGTTAGGGAATATAATGAACCTGTTTGAAGACCCCTTTGCAGCATTGATAAGCTCATCTGCAAGGCACTCAGCAATCGTTTTGATATTTCGGAATGCACTTTCTCGCGCACCAGTGGTGAGCAGAAAGATTGCTTGATTGACACGTCTCAAAGGAGATATATCAACTGCTTGACGTCGAACAACACCAGCCGAACCAATTCGAGTGGCATCTTCTCTTGGACCACTGTCAAAATGTAGACAGACTTATTAACAAACACGAAGATCATTCTGAACAAAAGTTTCCAAAGGATGGCAAAGACAGATAAGGGGTAAGTTAAACATAAAATGGCAAGTGTGATGACAACCACAAGGAAAGATTCACTTGCCTGTTAATGATAGCATCCACTATGACCTGTATTGGGTTCTGATCAGTAAGGAGATGAATTATTTCCATAGCATGTTTGACTATTCGTACAGCCATCAACTTCTTTCCATTGTTACGCCCATGCATCATCAAAGAGTTGGTCAACCGTTCAACAATAGGGCACTGAGCCTTTCGAAACCGTTTGACTGAGTAACGACCAGCTGTGTGTGGGACAAATGTAGCATGTTTTTGTGATGAGACGGCTATGTAATCTGCTAGTGATAGATCATTAACCTGCAGAAAAAACTTGATTAAATAATACAAATTTCACACCAGTGCTTCAATAATGTACTCCTAGCCTCTACAACAATGTCCAGAAACACCAAGCCACCAAAGGCTAACGATAATTGAAAAGAACAAATAGACTTCCTTTCTGAAAATAAACTGTGTTTACCCATAGGAACTCTCTTAGCAAGACATTGAATAGGTCATTTCAATGACCAGAATAAATAATATAAGCTCCTGGGTAAAGCAGTAGGCTCACACTAAATATAAATTACTTACAGAAAAAGGCTCCAAACTAAAAATTTAAAATTCAGTGTCCAGCCACGTGATCCAGAAGATAATTGTTAATAATAATACCAAAAAAATTCTCACCTAAGAAAACAGCACATAGACCCCCCCCAACCAAAATAATACAATATTTGCTTTCCAGGTCATTTCAATAACCAAAGTAAATAATATAGGCTCCTGGGTAGGGTAAAGTGCAACAGGCTCACACTACATATCAGTTACTTGAGAATGAGAAACAAAGAATCCTAGGTGGAAATTTTAAAATTCAGTGTCTGGAGATGTCAAAGACCTGCATCCCAAAGATAATTGTAAATAAAAATAACATTACATGCTAACAAGGGAAAACTTTTATTACCAACTGAGAAAAGAGCAAGGAAATCCCTAAACCATAATAAGGCATCCCTATTAGAATGAAAATGCAAAACATGTACCGAAACCAAAAATATCCTAAAAATTATCTTTAATAACGTAGCATACAACAGCCTCAAGAAAAACATTTAGTCTCAACTAAGAAAACGGCAAAAGGATCGCCGAACCAAAATAACACAATTTGCTCTTTGAAATTAGCTCAAAGACATCCCCAAAGAAACAAAAATGCTAACATGTGTTAAAACCTGTTATTCAAAAGGACATCATTCAAATAGAAAGCAACCCTGTATAATGGAGGCAGATCCTAAAAAAGCACAAGTACCCAATAATGCAGAATCTATGTTGTAATGTTCTCTTCCAATTAATTGGCCAAGGGAGGATGACATGGCATATCCATCCCCGTAGGCTATAGTCATTGATAAAGGGGGAAACCCAATTATCCAATGCTTGAGGCAGCATTGGATGAATTTTAGGGTAGCTGGGGCAAAAAGCCCAAATTGGATTGCACTTGCAACCCCCTCATATTAGATAGAAGGAACCCCATGAGGAAACCTCTAAATAAAAGAGAGTTAGAATCATTTGTCATCATTGAATTGGATTAAATCATCCCTGTTTTTGTTGAGCTGAGGTTCTGAGGGTTTTAAGACCCCTTCTCCTTGTCTAGTTTCAGAGGAGGTGATCCCACCCCTAGCTAGTCGGTGGTAAAAGATTCCACCCTAGTAAAGTCATATCTCTTCATCTATTATCTATCATTCATCCAGGACAGTCTGTTAACTATTGGTTTGGCACCGATTTTTGGTCAGCTGAAGGATTCAGTGCACAGTTTGTTGAGGACAGCAAAAGCACAAATTGAGGCTTGTTGGGGACAGTTCCAGGCACAGAAAGAACAGCGAATTATGCAGACCTGTTTAAGTGTCGTTTTGAGACTCCAGTCAACTGTTTATATATTGTATACTTCATTATTGTCTACTTTACTGAGCACTCTTGTTAAAGTTGATAAAGTATTCTAAAAGGTGTTAGAGTTGCATTATGAATTTTCACAACCCTAAGGGCTAAATTCAATAGAAAGCACGAGACTAGACAGATAACATACCAGAAAATTTGAAGTTAATAAAAAAAGTGCTAGAAAAAGGCGCTGTACAGAGCACTAAACCCATATTAGATAAGTAATTATTTTAATTTTTACAAGATATAATCCAGTGGATTATTTCATCTATACAGCTGTGGTACCACTATCTAAAGGCTGGAAATAAATGGAGTTGAGAAACAGTTCGAGTCATATTCTCATATAATTGCAATCTAACAGAAACCAACAGAGCATTCTCAGTGCACGCTTGCGTGATAGAGGTATTGTCTTTTAACTTATTAGCAAGCAATATATAGTTGTCACAAATACATATTGATTTTTTTGTGACACTGGTAGGCCCCATATTTATTTTGAACTGAAGATGCTCAGGGAAAATTTGAGCACTCATATTCCCATTGAAGCTTGGGAAGTCTTTAACACCACAATAACTTATACCCAAAATTTAGAGGGCTCAGTACTGAGAAAACACTTAGCCCATCCTGTAGAAATCACTGTATTGGACCTATTAGCATTGGAGGATATGCAAAGACAAGAAGGAACAAGAAAATATCAGAATGTTTTGGAACCAGTCCTAGATGTTTTACACTACAACAGAATAAGGCCACCTTGAGATTTGAAAATCCAGCTGTTGCCAAAATGACAGAATTGAACAGCCTGGTTTATTTTGTTTTAGGACTTAAACAGGGACTTGGGTCCTGTTGCACACATATTCGCCCCTTTGAAACTCTATCATTTAGATAGGGAAGAGATAACAGCGATATCCAAACCACTGCTTAATACTTCATCAAACATCACCATTGAACGAACACCACGTTTAAAACATGGCCCAGTTTGAAAGAGACTACTAATAAAATCAAATAATAGCAGCATACATCTTATGCACGTAAAAATCCAGTCAATCAATGCACTAATCATTTCTCATTCCTTCAGATCATCCAGAATATGGAGCCTGATACACAGATTGCAGCCCTGCAGAGGATTCCTATGTTTGAGAAACAATGTAATGAGGCATTCAAATTATAATAATATTTTGAACATAGCCATGTGATTCTCAAATTTGTTGATGCAATGCCTGCTTAGAAATACCCCTTTTAACAGCTATGTTAATGTTGGTTTACCCAATAGAGCAACAGAAAAATACATTGCAGAACATTGCTATAATTTTAATTTAAAGATCATACTCATTTTAATCATTTTTAACAAGCCCTTTAACTCACTTGGTGATAGAGCAGTATGGGAACACCAGCCAAGGGGCGGTCAACCATAACAGCCTGGCTTTTATAGTCAACTCTGTAGCCTTGGGTCTTAAGCACTCAATTTTTGTGTCAATGCATATCATATAAGGGAAATCGGTAAGCGAAGGCCTGCGACAGAAAAATACATTGCAGAACATTGCTATAATTTTAATTTAAAGATCATACTCATTTTAATCATTTTTAACAAACCCTTTAACTCACTTGGTGATAGAGCAGTATGGGAACACCAGCCAAGGGGCGGTCAACCATAACAGCCTGGCTTTTATAGTCAACTCTGTAGCCTTGGGTCTTAAGCACTCAATTTTTGTGTCAATGCATATCATATAAGGGAAATCGGTAAGCGAAGGCCTGCGTGCCTATCATCGGTGCAGTGTTTGTCAGGTCAGATGTTCTTGTAAAGCAAAACCTCAGCAATCTCAAGATTCTAAATTTATGCTACCATCAGGCAGACCAGTAACACAACATATCAGATGTAACTTTTTGATGGCGTAATTAAAAGACAAACCTACCCCCATATGAAAAAATACAATTATAAAT
>APFE030978851.1:0-27386 GCA_000404065.3 Pinus taeda
AATAGCAGTTTGGCGAGCGAAGTCATTAGCCACATTGGGTGAGAGGTGAAACTGTTAAAAATAGAAAGTTCTAAAAATAGCATTTCTGGGTCCCTTCCTATTTATAGCAGTCGCTAGTCTATCTATAGGAAGTAAAATTAATTTTGGTCTTAACAGCAGTTGGAAATATTAACTAATTAATTCTCCATGAGTTAATTAGTTAAGGAAAATCAAACTTGAATTCTTTGTGAGAACATGCAATAATTTGTCCACTGATTGGGGAATGTGTCCTTGATTTACTCCACTGATTGGGGAATGTGTCCTTTATTTACTCCATTGATTGAGGGAATAAGTATGAGTTCTATAATGAGAGAATCAGTTGACTTAGTTCTAACTAGTAAAGTCCAGTTAGGTTATTTTAACAAGTTGTTAAAATAATAAAATATAATTTGTTAGTGCTTGCATGCATGTGACAACTATTATTTTAGATAACTGAGAATTCATTCATGGATAACTGTTGCATGTCAGTTCTGTCAGAGACACAGTTGAGATCAAATGCGGGACAATGTACTATCAGATGCTTGGATATTTCTAGTAAGTATTCCTTGCATGGAGAAGGATCTATTTTAGGAGATTGGAGGACTTGTGGCCTATATATTGAGGTCTAGGTAGTCCATGATGTTCATCTTCTGATTGAAGATCATCAGGATCTTCTGAGTACAGAGAGAGCAGGATAGCTATTGAGTTGATTCTTTTTGTATGTTGAAGAGGATTTCCACTTGATTGATAATACATGGTTGGGGCTTTATGTTGGTGCTTTCCCCTGGATATATCCTGTGTTATATGTGATTGATTCCTTCTTATCAGTTATATGTGTTCTTATTGATGTTTCTCATGGTTGGTTAAGCTTCCGCTAAATTGTTTGTAGAAGTAGATCAAGTGTTTTACTTTAGTACATTGCATTACCAGGTGATCTATAGGTGGGAAATTTCTACATGGTATTAGAGCTAGCTGATTTGTAGAAAAAGTTCTACATTGTATCAGAGCTAGTTGATTTATAGAAAAATTCTACAAAATTCTACATGGTATCGGAGCACAGGGTATCAAGGAGAGAATAGTATAATGAGAGGAGATTTCAAAGTTTTGAGTTTTGGGCCGAGAGTTTGCAGAGCAGATATGAAAATTTCTGTACAAAATTTTCAAAAATAAATAGCAGATTTGGATTCCGTGCGGAAAAATACCCAAAAAAATCGGTTGAATTGGAGTTGGGATGAGGGAGATATCGCTGATTTAAAATCATTTTTTTTCTTAGAAAATTTCACAACGGCAGGAAAGTGGAAATAGATTGGTGTGCTAGCCAAGAATCTGTATGCTCTTGAGGTTCAAAATGCATGCAAAGCCTTGAGCAGCAAGGCAAATGATGGAGACTTGGTGGTTGGGAGGGAGGGTATATTACCTCTCAACATGCAGAGCCATAAGAAGTCTCAGACGATTGTGGAGGAGCCACGATTGGTGCAGCAACTTCAGGAGGTTGTGGAGCAGCCATAACAAGGGAAGCTGAGAGGAGATCGAGCAGAGACATCTACTCATGCAGAGACCTCCATTAGGGGGAAACTTCGAGCCAGGTGGGCTGAGGGATCACATACAGCCATACCTCCAGGTAGGAGGTTGGAAGATATTGAGTGATCGTCCCAAGGAGGAGGGGCAGGATCCTTGTTGAGTCCCAAACTTGCATCTTTCCTACACCTTTTTCTAGCTTCTTTCCATTCATCTGAACCTCCCAAGTCATCGGTATCATTGCATATTAGTTATAAAAGAGCATTTAAAGTGGTTTCTTAACTATGTCTTTGTGTTGTTGTTCGAACTAGATTTTTGCTTATGAGCTGCAGAATCTTGTCACTTTCTGCAGCCAGCTCAACTTTCCGCAGCTTTTTTTTTAAAGTCTATATTGCAGGTGTCTTCAGGCAAATCGAGCCACATGGACAAGTTGAAAATGATGTGGACGTGGAACGAGTCCTATTGGCTCAGTCGATTTCATCAAAAGAGGCCATGGTCAAAGGTAGTCAAGCGGTGGTTAACCTAAGATTCTTGGACGTGGTTGTTCACGTGTCTCTTATTAGCGCAGATTGTAGGAAAGTAGTTATGTCATCATCTGTTATAAATAATGCGTTCTCATACGCATATAGCTAGCTTTTGTAATGTAATTTTGACTGTTAACGAGCCCATTGTGCCGTGACCTTATTTCTATGTTATGACTGCATTTTGAATACATGAGAAGACTCTGTTTATAAGCTCAATTCGTGGTTGATAGCTGACTGCCCGAGGTTGTGCAGAGGGCCCCTGTACACATCGAGGTTTTGTTTATTGCTGTATAGTTTCATGCTTTATTTCTTTACGTTCCTTATGCCATACTCATTCACGCATATATATCGCATTGCTTATGGTATTCACGTTTTATTTCTGCCCATAATTTTACATGATTTTATAATGCTGTTAACTGATCAGTGTCTTTGTTCCAGATTACAGTAGGCAGCCCGGGCATTTGCACATAGTTTTACAATGACTAATGACATGGAAACAGTCTTATCTTTCTGCTGATTTATTTTTCTTAGTTTTTAATTCCAGCACTGTTTTATTTAGTTCAGTTTTGCACATTTGCTTTATTAGTTAGATTAGCTATTAAATTACTCATGTCATTATCAGTTACCTCCGAAAGCCATAGCGAGACTAATGGCGAGGGATTGAAGTATGAGTATGTAATTTGATATTAGTTTATTTTTCTGCAAATTAGATATCAGATTGCTCAAGTTGTTTATGATTACCTCGAAAAGCCATAGTGAGACTAATGGTGAGGGGTCAGAATATGAGTTGATGTAATTTGATTTTAGCTTTACTTTGCTTGCAATTCTTGGATTTCTTTGAGAACAGTTTCTTTTGTATTTAGATAGTAGCAAGGGTAATGGGTTTCATGATCAATAGTTCACTGTTTTTTTGACTAGTATAGTGGCGCATTTTCATTTTATTTTGGGAATTAATTTTGTCATTGCATGTTTTAAACCCCTTTTGAAGTTTGAAGTTTGGGAAATCATTATAAAGGACATCATTGCCTTGAACATTTATATCCATACTTATCTTTTAGAATTTCCCTCTCACATTAGGAAGCCAACCAAGATAAAAACACCCAAAACAAATAAAAACCAAAGACGACAAAAAGTAAGAGATAGGTTATCTTGCACATATAGTGCGGCACACTTCGTCAGCTTACGAATCTCGGATTGACAATTAAATGCAGCAATTTAGGACACTCTAAATTGACCAAACAATCCTTGAGGTACCCAACCTCTTGGATGAGACCTTGCTACAGGAGCCCCGATGTGGAGTAGCAGGAATTGACTGATTGGGTAGAGACAGATGCGGATGGAGCGACAGAGAGAGCAACAGTGCAGGGAATCCCAGGACAGCACATAGCTAGCTGGTTGCAGCAATGCGAGAGGCACAAGTGTTTTGCATAGTGCTAGGTGGCACAAAGAGGTGTGCAATGGTGCGAGATGCATGGAGATGTTGCAGTAGCGCAGATGTCAGAGAGGGAGAACTTGTCAGCAACAGGTAGAGCTTCAGCATCAGAGTATGTTCCCAGCCCAACAGAGTGGTGAGTTGGGAGTGTTTTTGTTCCAAGTGGATCGGGTAGATGTGTTGCATGCAAAAAATTCCAGAGTTACAGGATCGGGTTCGAGAGGAAGCCTTTCATGTTGAGAGGGAGTGTTGAAAAACGTGCAACAAGAGGCGTTAAATTTAGAATGTGCTAAAAATAGACCTGTAAAAATAGCATGTCGAAAAATAGCAGTTTGGCGAGCGAAGTCATTAGCCACATTGGGTGAGAGGTGAAACTGTTAAAAATAGAAAGTTCTAAAAATAGCATTTCTGGGTCCCTTCCTATTTATAGCAGTCGCTAGTCTATCTATAGGAAGTAAAATTAATTTTGGTCTTAACAGCAGTTGGAAATATTAACTAATTAATTCTCCATGAGTTAATTAGTTAAGGAAAATCAAACTTGAATTCTTTGTGAGAACATGCAATAATTTCTCCACTGATTGGGGAATGTGTCCTTGATTTACTCCACTGATTGGGGAATGTGTCCTTGATTTACTCCACTATTGGGGAATGTGTCCTTGATTTACTCCACTGATTGAGGGAATAAGTATGAGTTCTATAATGAGAGAATCAGTTGACTTAGTTCTAACTAGTAAAGTCCAGTTAGGTTATTTTAACAAGTTGTTAAAATAATAAAATATAATTTGTTAGTGCTTGCATGCATGTGACAACTATTATTTTAGATAACTGAGAATTCATTCATGGATAACTGTTGCATGTCAGTTCTGTCAGAGACACAGTTGAGATCAAATGCGGGACAATGTACTATCAGATGCTTGGATATTTCTAGTAAGTATTCCTTGCATGGAGAAGGATCTATTTTAGGAGATTGGAGGACTTGTGGCCTATATATTGAGGTCTAGGTAGTCCATGATGTTCATCTTCTGATTGAAGATCATCAGGATCTTCTGAGTACAGAGAGAGAAGGATAGCTATTGAGCTGATTCTTTTTGTATGTTGAAGAGGATTTCCACTAGATTGATAATACATGGTTGGGGTTTTATGCTTGCGCTTTCCCCTGGATATATCTTGTGTTATGTGTGATTGATTCCTTCTTATCAGTTATATGTGTTCTTATTGATGTTGCTCATGGTTGGTTAAGCTTCCGCTAAATTGTTTGTAGAAGTAGATCAAGTGTTTTACTTTAGTACATTGCATTACTAGGTGATCTACAGGTGGGAAATTTATACATGGTATTAGAGCTAGCTGATTTGTATAAAAAGTTATACATGGTATCGGAGCTAGCTGATTTGTAGAAAAATTCTACAAAATTCTACACAACCTAGTCATATAATTGTGTGGGTATGCTAATTCATATATGAACCTTTAAAAGTAAATAAGTAAGTTAGCATCAACGAAGTTAGATCCTTTATAAAATTTTACAATTTCGAATTAAAAAACTTTAGAAAGATCAAAGTTTGATGTCATATACTTTATATATGATAAGGCCTCTATTTGGATAATATGAATATCATAACATAAATTTGGATCCTAAACCTATATATTGAGGAAACCTCTATTTGCATAATATGAATATCATAACTTAAATTTGGATCCTAAGCCTATCTATTGACTAAGCGTTTCCTCGCAAATATCTCCAAGTTGGACATTTTTGACATTTTACCACACAACATTTTGATTATTATAACAAATATCTATCTTTAATTTGTTACACTTGAATTTTTTGAAATTTTCACTGAGATTTTATGATATTATTGTTCCCAAAGACACTTTTTACAATCAGTGGAGATGTGTAATTCTTTCCATTCTCAACATTGAGTGGACAATTGGCTCTACAACCAGCATAGGGTAAACACGTTTACATGTCTGCTTAATATGTTGAATTTATATTAATATGTCCAATTAAATTGATAAACATTTACATGTGTTTAAATTAATATAGAGCCCAAGGGAGATGTTGTACTATCCTCAAAAAGTTAAAAGTAATAGAAATAATAAAATTCAAATTTGTTACATTGTGATTTCGTTTTCATTAATAAAATTACTAATAACAATTTATATTAAAAATGGAAGAGGGTAGATGGCCTAAAGTTGTCTTTAATGACAAATTGCGCAAGAGAAAAAAATACTTATGCACCAAAATAACAAATAATTTAGTAAATGGGGTAGTTGCTTGAGGTGTGTCCTGTAAACAACAAAGAGATAAAAGCTTTTGTTATGGAAAAGTTCCACAAGCGTACTTTGGATAAGGAGCTAGGAAGAAAGAAAAAGTACTATACTGAAGTGTTTATTCCCACTCATAGTCATCAACCAAAAGCATACATAGAGGCCAATATCTCTTGGAAAGCCAAAATTCTTATTGCTAAGCTAAGGACTAATTCTCATCAACTCCATTGTGAAAAAGTTCCACAAGCGTACTTTGGATAAGGAGCTAGGAAGAAAGAAAAAGTACGATATTGAAGTGTTTAATCCCACTCATAGTCATCAACCAAAAGCATACATAGAGGTCAATATCTCTTGGAGAGCCAAAATTCTTATCGCTAAGTTAAGGACTAATTCTCATCAACTCCGTTGTGAAAAAGGGCGCTGGAAAAGGCAAAAATAAGTGTCGGAGGAAAGAGTATGCATTTTTTGCTCTTCTGTAAAAGTGGAAACAAAAAATCATTTATTTTAGAATTTGAGGCCTTCAAAGACAGCAAGGAAAATTATGCAGATATGCGGCAGCTAACTCTTGGGATAATCTATTTAGTGAGGGGTTTGTCGAGAAGTTGGGAGCATTTATTTTGAAGCTTTCACATAAAAATGGCCGAATACATCAAGCAGATGAAGAAGAATTATGTCCCATATGTTATCTTTAGCCTCCTTTCTTCTTTCTTTCTATACATATTACATTAAAATATAGAAGTAACAACAATAAGTTAACAACGATTTTACCTTATAAAATATAATATTGATTATGTAACCATATTTAAATTTACACATAAACTTACAATATAACAGTATCTTTAACCATGGATATTCACATCCACTTTGCCATAGATGTTATTAACTTTTAAATAGGCTTTGTTACAATAACATGGGCCAATACGATGGTTCATAAATACAATATGCTAAAAAATCATCTCTCAGTCATACTCAAAATATTTTATAAATGCTTTTTATAATATTTTTCTATTAAATTTAAAAAATATATATTATAATTACTTTTGAGATATATCTACACCTCTATGAACGAAAATATATAAGATATAGATAGCAGCTATAAATTAAGATAAATTAAAATAATAATTTTGTAACCATATTTAAGTTTCATAAACAAGCACAAAAACTTAATACTTTCAATATAACCAGATTTTTAACCAAAAATTTTAACCATACCGTAGTGTGGGCCAATAGGATGGCTCATCCATACCACATGCCCAAAAACCATCTGTCATTTCACAATCAAAATAATACTTACAATTAAAAAGACTTTTCACCATGAATACTCACCCCACTTTACCATGGATATTATTAACCACGCCATACCATGGGCCAATACCATGGTCCATCAATAACACATGCCCAAAATGCATCTCTCATATCACAATCAAAATATTTTATAAATGAAAAGTTTAAATTATTTTTATTACGTTTTTGGGGTTTTTGGGCCAAGAGACACTCTCCATCCTAGTATGGAAGTGTTTTTGTAATGTCCAATTATATTATGTTATGCTCGAATTAAATAACAATAAAACACAAACTTAGCATTTAAAATATTTTGACTGAGTGAAATTATATAAAAATTAAAATTAAACTAAAAAAATAAAATTAATAATTAAAACTATCTAGATCCATCTTAACTTCCGGAGGGATCAAATTTATGCAGTTGCAAACCTTTCTTCAAGTTTTGCACTGATCCCTCATCCGGATTTAAGATGGATCTAGAGTGGTACTAGATCATTTCATAATGAAGATATCATATTAATGTTTTTCATATGCACTAGTAGGACACTTGGGAAAGTAGACTAGTCGAATTGAGAAAAAGATGATTTAGTCCACTGAAAATTTCTAAGTTTAAAATAAAAACGTATAAAAGAATGTTTGCTTGATCCCCTTAAGCCTAAATTATCTACTATAGGTGAATTCTTATCTATCTAGAATTCAAAAACATGAAAATCATATCAACATATGATGAAGAAAACAACTCCTAGATAGGGGAATCCAACTAAATTGTGGGAGGTGGTTTGACGTCTTCCTTAGAGTTGAAGAACTCTAAATTTGCCAATTTCTTGGACAACTTTGTCACTTTAGTATCCGATTTCCTCTTGCTCCTCCAATATTTCCACAAGAACTTTCCCCATTGTTTTCCTTAAATGGTAGTAGATGTCCATTATTTGCATGTAGTCCTTGTATCTAAAGTCAAATTTCCCACCTACTCCAAAACACCTTCATTGGAGAAGAATCTAGGTTTTATTCTATTTGGATGTAGTCCTTGTATCTAAAGTCAAAGTTCCCACCTACTCCAAAACACCTTCATTGGAGGAGAATCTAGGTTTTATTCCAGTTGCTCTCTGTACATTTACTATTTAGCTTTACATATCTGGAGCAACATTTCTATGATAGATTCTATTTGAATTCTTCATTGCACTCTAAGCTTTGGAGCTAGAGGCTCTCAAGATGTTGTGTGTACCTCTAGATGTTGCGTGTACCTCTCCTGTTTCAGAATCCTCTACCTTTTGTCATGGTGAAGGTCAAAATGAAGAGCAGCCCAAAGGATAAAACGAGTCCAACATATCGAAAGGAGGAAGAGAGAGTGGAAGGAAAACAAAGAAAGCCTTACCATGTCGAGTCTTTTGCTTCCGGAAGCAAAGTCTTGGAAAGATATGATCGATTCGAGAGGTTGAAATAAGACTTGAAAGGGAACTTGAGAGACGAAGGGGAAAAGGATACAAGAGAATGAAAAGGATCTACTAGGGTCGAACTGGGCCAACATAAGTAACGCTTATTGGATTCAATAAACACATATGATATACACAACAAGGATTGAAAGAACCACCTTGAAGAAGGAGAGATTTAGAGGATCTCTGAACAAAAGGCTGACACAAAACAAAACATAGCAAGGGCCAAGAAATTCCTTTGTGGTGCTATGATAGGGGCAGGGTGAGAGTGCTGAATAGAATGGATTGAAAAGGACAGCATGCCTAGATTTATAAAGGCAAACTGAGTGACATGTTGAAAGGAAAGATTAAATCTAGAAGGAGAAATGAGAGAATGTAGCACAAGCATTCTTTCATGGACACATTGAGAAAGGGGACGACATCCTCATTATTACCGTGGGAGGTGAAGGTACAGTTCAGATCTTCTTTTTGGAGACCGATCTTATTAATGATAAGACCATATTAAAGGTGAAAAAATTCATTTGAAGTGTAAAATGTCCTTATGTAACATATATTTTGAAGAAAAATTAGTAAAAAAGACTACAATATTTTTGATGGGATTGAAATATCACATGATAAAAACTTGATAACAAAAATAATTAAATATAAACTATAAATAAAATATTTTAATGAGCATTGCCACTAAAATAATTTTCTATATAAATAAATAAATTTGTAATATTCAGAATTAAAATAAATTTATAAAACTTGGTAATTTCAATCAAATAAATGTAATAGGTTAAAAATTCCAAAATGTCATTGGAATTATAAGAAAGAACGTTTTTTTTTTCCTCCACAATGCACCACCCACCCATGTTCAAAATGTTGACGGGCTGCGAAGTCGTATATTGCCAAAATATTATTGTATCAACGTGTTCATATTAATAAGGTTACTCAGATCAGATCAGTGAACCAGAAAAGTTTCCTACTTGTATATTTGGGGGGATAAACAAATAATCGTTGGGAAAAAGAAGAAGGCGTGGTTCTGGTAACAACGTTTAGGTACTTGGATTTTGGTACTAATATTTATTTGTGCGTGCGTGCATGATGGTGATTTATGGCATATCTAATATTTTCATTATGATATTCATATTTGTTTGTTTGTGCGTGTGATAGATGGAGATATGGTTCCACCGTAGACTGCTGTCTCTCATTCTAATAAATACATGTGCCGTTTTGTCGGATCGCTCGTTTAACGTATTTCTGTTTGTCGATAGATTATTCAAACGGTCCGGTCCATCTGTTGTGTCATGTATGTCGTGATATATATATATTTATTCAAACGGTCTATCGTCTATCTGTTGCGTAGTAATATATATACATGTATATATATTTATTCAAACAGTCTATCGTCTATCTGTTGCGTCGTGATATATATATATATTTATTCAAACCGTGTGTTTTCCGTTGCAATGGATCATTCAAACGGTCTTTCTGTTGTTGTAGTAGTTGTTTAAACGTCGTCTTCCTCATTTCCGTGTCCGTGGGAGGTAACGACGACGACGCCCCCGCTTTTACATATATATTTGCAGTGGAATGGCGCCAGTCAACGCCAACCTCCTTGTAGATATATATATATATATTTGCAGTGGAATGGCGCTTCTGAGATATATATATATTTGAAGAAGTTGAAGTGGAATGGCTGTGAGAGTGCCTCTGACCAAGTCAACGTCAATCAATCCACGTTATAGATATATATATAGGTATATGTTTGAAGTGGAATAATGGCGCCTCTAACCACGTCAACGCCAACCAGAATTGAAAAATCCTTACAAGATCAATCGTGCGCGGTGTTTTCTTGATCAGAAACGTCTTCCAGGCGACTATAAATTGCGATCGCAATTCAATTGAAAGCAAAACCCCCTTCCATAATTCCATTACACCAAACTGTAAGTAGGGATCGCAACTCGCTTCAAGGCAAAAGCACCGCTTTGGCTTCCCATTCCACGAGACTATAAATTCGCATCTCGATTCAATAATTTAACGGAAAACGCCTGGCTATACATTGGGATCGTCGTGATTCAATTGAAAGCCAGATGGCTAAAATTCAGGGTCTATGTGTATGTTTGCTTTCACTTTATCTTCTCATGATCGTAGTTGCAGGAACTTCTCCACATCTCGGTAGAAGCAGCTTCCCCAAGGGCTTCAAATTTGGTGCCGGGTCATCTGCTTATCAGGTTCAAGTCCCTGCCCATTCACTGCATTATTATTGTCTGGTTTCCTAGTCTTAACAAATTCTGACTGAAACTAATTTCACAGGACGAAGGAGCTGCCCGCGAGGGCGGGAAAGGACCCAGCATCTGGGATACATTCTCCCACATTCAAGGTAATGTTGAGTCCACACATAGATTGATATACCTAGCTAGCTACACCGTCGTTGTTAATATGATCAGGGGCTTCCATCTCGCTGTTTTGTTTATTTGTTGTTATTGAACGTTAACTTGCAGGTAAAATTGAAGATGGAAAGGATGGTGATGTTGCAGTAGATCAATACCACCGCTATAAGGTACTTGGCCGTTTTCATGCACTATTTGTTTTCAACTTCTTCTTTTTTTAGCGTAGTTGTAGTAACTTGATAGAATTAATTATCTGTAATGTAATATTGTAATCTGCATGCATGCATGCAGGAAGATGTTCAGCATCTCAAATACATGGGAATGGACCTGTATCGTTTTTCTATTTCCTGGTCACGCATATTTCCCAGTAAGTTGAATCAATACACGTCACTGACTCAACAATGGATGGATTGTTTCTGTGATAATTGGCTTTGGCTGGACTCTTATTTCCATGATTAAATGTCTTCAGAAGGATCACCAAGACACGGAGGAGTCAATGAAGAGGGGATCGCTTATTACAATAATCTCATCAACGAGCTGCTCAAGAATGGTATAATCATTTTTCCGCCGCGCGTTGCGTAGAGCTATATCTATTTTGCACGCACACGCACACGCACGCACAGATGTATATATATATATCTATTTTGCACGCACACGCACGTGTATAAACATGCATGTTCATGTTCATGTAGGTATGCAGCCCTTCGTGACACTGTATCATTGGGACATGCCGCAAGCTCTGGAGGACGAGTACGGGGGATTCCGTAGTAAAAGAGTCGTGTAAGATTCACTCTCATAATTCTCAGCTTTAATTCACTCCTCTAAAACATATCAACATCGTGCCTGTTTCTGTTTCTGTTTCTGACGTGATATACTGTCTTGTCTCAGGGAGGATTTTGGCGTGTTCGCAGAAGAATGTTTCCGAGCTTTCGGAGACCGTGTGAAGTATTGGACAACTATAAACGAACCGCTCACGTTCTCATTATATGGCTACGATCTAGGGCTTCACGCACCGGGTCGCTGTTCGCCCGGATTTGGAAACTGTACAGCGGGGAACTCCGCAACAGAGCCTTACATAGTAACCCATAATATGCTTCTAGCACATAGTGCCGCCGTAAAATTATATAGGACTAAATACCAGGTGAGGTTATGTTCTGTTTTAAATATAACAATTAAAATTCAATAACATGGGACATACGATCGTCTCTTGAATATTTAGACTCAAATGTCGGAAAATAAACTGCAGGGGAAGCAGAAGGGTTCCATAGGCATAGCACTTGTGGTGAACTGGATGGTGCCATACTCAAACTCTTTGCTCGATCAAGAGGCTACTCAGAGAGCAATCGACTTCAGAATAGGATGGTATGTACACACGTGTTACCTTTAACGTAAGGCGGGCCTGAGCACAAATATCAAAAAGAAAATCCATGGAATTAATTTTGTAATGTTCTGGATGAATAATTTCAAATTAAATTTTGAGATGCAAAACATTTTGTGCTTTTGAGGCGCATTAGGATTCATTCCTAACTCTAGGTTCGGCCTTTTAGGGTGGATTTATATTGAAACTTGAAGTTTTGCTACGGATTTATATTGAACACATTTTGTGCGATGCCGCTTTTCCTTCCGCCACATGCATGTCTACTCGAGATGTGAGGTGTAATTTTTCCTGTCGAATTACAGGTTTCTGGATCCACTGACGTCGGGGAAGTACCCTGACTCTATGCGAAGCTTGGTGGGAGCACGCTTGCCACTATTCAGCAGTGAAGAGGCCAAAGATCTAAAAGGCTCATTCGACTTTCTTGGTTTTAATTATTACTCAACTGACTTTACCATCAACAATCCCACTCCACAAAATCCCTTGGACACTGACTACGTTCTGGACGCCCGGGCTAATATATCATGTAAGATTAATATCATGTACTGCTGCTTTAAACACTTAATTTCTTGGCAAAGTAGACAATCAAGTTCGAAAACATCAAGTGACTCATGGTATTTTAAGTGGTATTTGATTCTTCTATGGTGCAATATTGCATATATATATTTTTGGTATTAAAACTTCCTTGTTTGGTGCTTCAGATGAAGTAAACGGAGTTTACCTCGGATCCGATGTAAGTGAACATTACAGATTTTATTTATTTTTATATTATAAGCTTTAATGAACGACACAACTTTAAGTTAATAAGCTTTAATGAAGCACAACTTACACTCACTACTTTTAAGTTAATAATATATCTCCCCGTTTGCGGTTTGCAGGAAGGTGTGAGCGCTTTTAGGTCTTATCCTGCTGGATTAAGGGATGTGATCAACTATACGAAGCACCGGTATAACAATCCTCCCATATACATCACTGAGACAGGTACGCGACAATGTTTCAATCCTGGGTTGTCAATTATATCTTCGCTAAAAAAAACATGGGTCTGATCATTACGCACAACAACATGAATTTTGAATAGGGTACGCTGATTTCGACAATGGCACAACCCGGCTCGAAGAAGCATTGCATGATTCGAGGCGAGTGGAGTACCATTCTCAACATCTATCATACCTACTTGAAGCCATAAGGTGCGTGCAACATATACACGTATTTGTTGTTATTTGAGTTTGCCATGTGGAGTGCGAGTTATTGACCAGGGCTTTTTAATTTTGATAAAATGAATTGCAGGGAGGGAGCGGATGTGCGAGGTTATGTGGTTTGGTCGCTTTTGGACAACTTTGAGTGGGCGAGTGGATATGACTATCGATTTGGTTTATATTATATTGATTACAACGACAACTTAAAGCGATATGCCAGGGAATCTGCCCATTGGTTTAGAAACCTCCTCAAATCATAGAACGAACAAGATTCTGCCCATTCGTTTTACAAACCTCCTCAATTCAATTCAATTCCATTCATTTCAAACCTCCTCAACTCAACTCAATTCAATTCAATTCAATTCAATTCAATTCAATTCCATTCATTTCTGTGTAATGTAATGCCCCACTAATGGATATAGATATCTCAGCATATTGTGGATGTTTTCACCCACTAATGGATATAGATATCTCAGCATATTGTGGATGTTTTCACTTTGCTGGAGTCCTTTGTAAATGCTATTTTCGCTCACCATTACTATTTAATCAATAGTGTTGCCACTGTTTTCCTGGACCATTATTATTATTTAATAAATTGCAACGGTTTTTTGCATTATTATTATTTAATCAATTGTATCTCAACTCTTTGTGGAAATGTTTGGAGTGATTCAAATGGAAATTAGTTGTTATTAAGTTTATGTAAATTTTGTATATTATTTTTATTAAAAATTTTGTTATTAAATTTCTAATGTGTATTTTCATAAAAGCTCAGATGATGATGTAATTTTCTTTTATAATTATTTTTGAATTAATTTTTATAAAAGAATAAGTTTGAAAGTAAATTTATATTATGTTTATTTTTCTTCTTTCTTTTATAAAGGAAAATATTTGAAATCAAATCTATACTATGCTTATTTTTCTTTTCAACTTTTGGAATTACTAGTCTCCACCATTATCAAAACAACAATTCTAAGTTTCACATCAATTTATGGTAATTTTATTGTTTTTTTTTGGGTGTGTAAAAAGTTCTAAATTAAAACCATTTCGTGGCTTTCTATATAAAAGGTTGTAAATTAATTCATATAAAATTATTATACTACTTTCATTAAATTATCTATTTGAATAAATGATATAAAAATAAATATAACTCATATTACTTTTAAACTTCTATAATTTCAATTCCAAAACCTCTAAAATATTTATAAGTGGAATCACATTGCTTATTATATGTAAATATGTTTTTTAGATGACATGTATATATTTATAAAATAACAAATAAATAAATAATCTGCAAAATTTTAAGTTTAGTAAACTTAAATTCCACAAAAAATAAATAAAATAACAATTACATTATTCTATATTGTATATAATTTAACTTATCGTTTCATAATATTACTTTCTTATAATATAGTTAAATTATTATAATTTTCAATTACAATTTTCACAAACTTAATTTATACGTTTAACAAAATGTGAAATTTAGATTTAAAATTTCAAAACAAGAAAATTGATTATTATCCGGTTAATATCTCATTATCTCAAAGCTAAATAAGACATAGAAACCATATATTCATTGTGCCAAAAGATAATTTGTGTATGTTGCTTTTTTGTTATTGGACAAACAAAAAATCCCATGTTGGGAAAAATAAACGATTTCAATGGCCACTTGAGTAAGGTTGCTTTATATCAACTTTAATTCTTTCTAATGAATAGTTTCTCTATTTTATCAAATGAATATGAGAGAGATTTAGGCCCTCAATAGAATATCCCAACATCTACATTGATTTAAATATTCAATTCAAATGTTTGAACATGAATAGGTTTGTGTGTTTGTATTTATTCAATGGAGATTGATTTCAACAATATAGGTTTGTAGTCAAATGATGTCAATATGAACATGTTTAAAAGAGATGACACATATGAGAAATATTTCATCTCCTTAATACAATTAAGTGAAAAAAACTTTTATCAAAAACTTTTTCAATTAAGTTTTCAAAAGTTTCTTTGTTTCCCAAATCTAGCAAAGTGCATGGTATGCCACACTAGATGTAAAAGTTCTTAAATATAATTGTTATGGATTCATCTTAACCACATATCTAGCATGCACCAAGAAGGGCCAATTCTCTTCATGTGAGAACTTCTTTAAGAGTGCAAAATCTGATTTAAAAAAATGGCATCCCCCTCATCCCTTCATAGATCCCAATGAATATACAGTGGCTCTCTCTCTCCATATATGTATATATAATGTGTAAATTTTCTTTCTTTAAAATGTACTTTTGAATGCTATATAGAGTACATAACTAAAACTTGACTTGTAAGTCCAAAATACCTTTGCTCAATATGATGAGAAAATTGGGATACATACATATAGGAGAAAAATGACGAAAATGTAAAATAGTGAGACTACTTCAACCATTTTAACCATTAAAAGTTTCTTTTCTATTTTTTCAAATTCTTTATATGATGAATGCACAATTTCTTTTTAAAACAATATTGATATATACATATTTGACATGTACTCATTGAGATTTCTAAATTAAAATGATTTTTTTTGTTATTAATATATATTTGAGTATAAGTTAATATTACTTAATCTTGTTGTATATATTTCATGGAACGCCCACATTGAAAACTTTTGTTTTTGGAATATTTTTAAATCTTACATATTACTTTTATTTTGAGAAATAAATGAATTACCAATCTCCCTTTTATTATTCTTATTACGAAGTACTTGATATTTTTTATTTAATTTTCAATTACTTTTTTCTTTGCACATTGAATATTTTATTATAAACTAATTAGAATATTTGATTTTGACATAAATTATTGACATAGATGGTCAAATATTTATTTAATTCTCGTGTTGTAATATTTTGAAAATTATAATGTTTAAACATCTTAAACGCACTTCTCTTTTACCTCGTGTTTACTTTTTAAAAGTTGATATAAAATTATATTATGTTATGAAGACATCGAAATATTTTATTTATGACTAAGACTTTGTGGAAAATTATCATCCACATTGGGTTGTAATATCAACAACAGACCATTATTAATCATGCTTTTAATAAAAACTAACTAAACATGCATATTCATTTTTGTTTTTTGATCATGCTTTTAATTAAAACTAACTAAACATGCATATTCCTTTCAGTTTTTTTATGATACAGACATTGCTTTTCTATATAGAGAATACTTTAATTGCATTTTAATACTTGGACATGTATCAATTCCATGTTGCCCATGGAGTGAATCACAAATCCCCCTCATACTAATTTGTATAAAGTGCCTCTCAACTCAATCAAACATTGTTGTATATTGATGTGAATTTTATCTAATATGTCCATTATTGGACAATGCTCTTTGTTGTTCACTCATCATCTTTTTTCACATGCAACATATATTGTGAAATACGTTGGGATTTTCTCTTTGCAATTGATACATGGAGCCTCTCATGAATTTATAAATGACATTTTCATAGCATTTAATGAAAGATGGGTACGAGAAAATTTATGGCTTTGAGAATTCTTACAAGTGAGTAAATTTTCAATAGGTTCATTGTTTATTACGTTAAGTTGATTAGAAATATCAATTCCAACATTTGTGCTTTCGGTTGTCTCGGCTACTTAATTAGAAATATTCCGAAACAGATTAAATAATTTATAATATGAAATTATCATTAAATGTGTTATTCAAGCCATAGCGCATAATTTGTGTCTTGTAGGTTTTGGCTCTTAATTCGGTATATTCTTCAATCAAATTTTATATAAATCCAACAAGGAATTGTTGAATCACAAGTTTTAGTTATGTAGTCTACATAACCTAAGTGGCTCGAGCATTTTTAGCTATGTAGTATAAATTTAAAAAATGCATTTTAAACAATAAAAAGTCTCAATCTCAAGAAAAATGGTATTGCTAGATTTTGCCCATAAAAATCCAAAACATGGGATAGTTAGAGTGTGCCAACTCACAGTCCATTGCAATTATGGAGAAATACATAAAAATTCGATTTGTCCTTCTATCTCAAATAATGATATTTGATTTTCCTATGAACGCTCATTTAGCATTTTCCTAACAAAATTTCATTTGATGATATACTAAAGTGTTATAATTAACTAGAATTAAGTAATCTTAGTTATGTTCACTCCACTACATTTTTTCAATGAAATGGCCTGCAAACAATTTGTTGTGAACAATCATTTGTAAGTTTTCGATTAATTCTCATATCAAGAACTAAAAAAAATTAAGTAGATATATAAGAGGATGTTGGGAGGGAGAAGGAGATCTAGAATAGATCGTTATACTATTTGTCATCCACATTGATGCTTTTAGAGCAGAAAGAGTGGAGGAATCAACTCAGAGGACCATTTTTCCTAGTGGGTCCTAGTTTGGTGAATTGGGGTCAAAGACCTTCCGAAAGGAATTCGAGGCGTCAAACAATGTTTTCATGGATACAAAATTATCGCTTAAGTTCGACAATCACTAGAGCTATTTTTCACACAAATGCCTTTCCAATGGTGCAATACATTCCTCAATCGAAGTGTATGCAAAATTTATTCCACCTAGAGGTTGACCTTTATGTTTTGACCACCGTGATTTGATAGGATAACACATCAATCCCCATCATCCATGGAAACGGGGCTAGGAATGTGATCATGATGAAGAAGAATCTAGAAGAGTGTATATTATAGCTATAATTAAGAGTTGAAGTAGTCAAAATTACCATCTAGGAGGCTATTGAGTTGTGTTATAACTAGGACACTAGGAGGAAAGGAGATTCCATTCTATTTGAGTGCACTTTGTTCCATAGATGAGTGGGGTAGCCAAGAGTTGATAGGGAGAGAACAAATAAAGGTGGTTTGTGCACTATAGAAACACACAGGCCAATAGACCAAATTTCCTTGTACTTGCATCCATTTGAATTCAAAGAAAGAGAGAGAAAAGCGTCCACCACTTCCAGTTGTGTTTTCTCTCAAAAAGTTTTCCTCGGTAATATATTGTACTATTATGGTTGTGAGTAATTTTGCTTTCATATGTTCTCTATTTTCTACATTTTCAAACTTAATTAACCTATAATTCTAAGGAAAATAACCCTCATATTATAGATTTTAGATTTTGAGTGTAAATTTATCAAATCTGTTAGGATGAATTGTCTACTAGAGTATCCATGGAATTTTATGGATCAGGAGGTGTTGGAGGAGGATTGTAGTTCAAATTCCGTGCTCATGATTTCATGCCTTACAATTAGAGAGATCATGGAGTTGGGATAAATTTCAATATATTAGTATAAAACTAAGGTCTGCTTTATCTAGTCACTCAGTCAGGGGAGGAGCCACTAGGGGCTTCTTAGATCTGAATTAATGGTTCCTCTAAATTTGTACTAGTAGTATTAAAATATTACAATCAAGTGGTTGAAAGGCGGAATTCATATCTTCATAAATAATATGCTTGTACAATGTTGGTGTTAGGAAATTTTCATGGTCAATTGTGGAAGACCTTCGAGAAGCCAACTTATGATATCAAATACTGTTGTCCTCGGGTGGATGAGTGCAACAAGGTTTGTTTTAAGGGGTAACTAGAAATATAACATTGAATGGAAGCATCACAAGAAAAGCATGACTTCATCCCGAAGGACATGCTCGAGGACTTCCACTGTGCTCACGCTTATGGAACAACAATTAGCATATCAAAGATGAAACAAATACTTGAAATGTCTTTTCATGTTTTTGAAAATACGAACCTCGTTGTATAAAAAAATTATAGTAAGAAATATCCCAATAACCGAGATAAATAAAAGAGGAGGATGAAAATTGATTATGCCTAAGACAAAGGAGAGAAAAAAAAAGCAAGTAATGATGGAGGATGATCTGGTTGCAGGCATTTGGGTATTGCATCACCTTAGAAATGGTGTTGAGTATTTCTATATTTTATTAGGGCTATATTGTTATTTGCTTTAGATAATTTCATTTCTTGATTTACATATTGAATTCACCCCACAACGTCATAACATTATTCAATTTTATCACATTATTCCACAAGATATGAAATTATATAGAAAGAACAATATCATCGTCATTGCAGTGGAACATAAATGAATAATAGAAGAAAAGCATTCACACATAGAGACAACATGATTGGTCGGAGACCAAGGAAAAACCAACTACAGGGAAAACCCTTTCGAATTCTTCTTCTTATTAGATTGCCATTGAATGTTTCAATAAAGAGAGTAAAATGACCCATATCTTTAACCGAAAAACTATCCAGCAAGATCAACTAAACAACATCCAAGAGATGAACCAAACAATGCTAATAATAAAAACCTTGAATCAGAAGCATGTGATTAACCATCAAACTCTACGGCCAACAGACGAAATCTTTGGTCAATTGTGAAACTCAAAACCTAGTTTCCAACCGCACAGAGAGAGTGATGTGCGTGCAGCTAAAAGCCTTTGACCGCACGAATGAGCCTGCGTGCCTGTAGTTGCAACTGAAATTTTATGAAGTATGCCTGCGGCTAGAATCCAGAACCCTAAACACACGTGCGAGCTTCAGACCCTGCAATCTCGGCCCTGTACGAATGAATCTCCACGACCCAACCTTATAACTGTTCAAGCCAACCGCAAATGAAGAAGAATGATCATAATGATGATGTTAAAATGAGGGTCATTGGAATCGTACTTATAGCCATCCATGGGTGTCCGATTTCTCTTTTGGTCGACCTGTCCTCATTAGGGTTATTTTGAGGTCTAAAATAGGCTTCCTAAGGAAATTATAAAATAATATTGGAAGTGATAAAATAAGATTAGATTACATCATCAAATTTTAGAGGGAAAAAAGAAAAAAATAATTTTCAACTTATCTCCCTATGGGGTTACTCAAATTTTGTGTGACAATATTCATTGGATGCAAAATTTGACTCTTCATCCAAGGAGTACCCATCTTACATACTTTCAGTGGACCCAACTACACATAAAATGAGAAATACATGAAAAACGTGATTGCAATCACGTTTTTTCATGCATTTTTCATATTTTGTGTAGTAGGGTCCATCTAAAATATGAAACATGGGTACTCCAATTTTACACCCAACGAGTACTCGCGCTCGAAGTTTGAGTAAAAACTTAGGGAGATAAGTTGAAAAAGTAGTTTTATTATTATTTATTTTTTAATCTTTTTATTTTTTTACTCCAAAAATGGTGAATCATCCCCCATGGTTGACATCATCATCTTGAATCCAATTGGCTCTTATAAAATTTATTTTGGCTATACATCTTTCTTTGGAGGCCCATTTTAGACCTCAAAATTCCCCTAATGTTTGTTCACATGTGGGCTTTAATTTAGAATAACACTTTCCCTTGTCTAAATTGAGCGCTTCAATAGTCAAAATTAGTCCTCTCGAAAAGAGGAATCTCGTCCCATGGTTGGAATTTATCACTAGGCTTCCAAATTAACACTCCCTCCCAGCTAGGGAGAAATTCCAACTGCATCACATAATCATCGCAAGTATCTTGTCATCAAATCATATCCTATTTCAATTAACTCGTCATCAACTGTCATCACTTAGCACCACTCATCTCTTCTTATCTATTGATTGTTCCTGCTCATATGCTTAACATTATAGAATCTAAAAGAAGAATAATTCAACATTAGAGGGGAGCTTAGGCTACGACCCTCAATCCATCACTTCTACCCCCGAAATCAATGCTAGCAGGGTTCCAAATGCTACTGCCCAGGGAACATTAGGGAGCGTATCACTAGGGAGCCCAACTCAACCTGGAGCCACATCAGGGAGCACATCTCAATCAGGAATCCAACAACAATGAGGAGGTCCTACGGGACACTCTCACCTCATGTCTATGATAGTGGGGAAGGTCGTATGGGACACTCTCGCGCCAATTAATCTCATTGAGTAATAGGCGAGATACAACTTACCAATCAAGGATCAGAACCATCCCAATGTAAAGAAAGTTTTAGCCTTGTGAAAATGACATTCCACTTATGATCCTCAGGGAATTTCTTTCTTTGACACCATAACTCTTCGGGCCAATGTTGATTGATACTATGATTTTTTCATCTTAGGGATTATGCAATTAGGATAAATTGTCGTTTTCGCTTATTTTTAAAGGATTTTTGTAGATTAGTATAATAGACATGTCTGTTCACATAGGAAGATATCACCATTATAGCCATTATTTTCCTATAATCTTTTCACTAATATATGAGTAAAAGTATTGAAATTAGTTTTCAATATATCTTGTGTACATTTTGGAATATTATGGTGTCTTTCATCTCCTTAGCAAACTCATGTGGAACAATGGTATCGAAACAATATGGTCTCTACTATTTTTTTATCGTTATTTTCTATGATGATGTTAGGGTATATACACCTAGGCCTTGAGACAAATGAGTCCTCAGAAGAAATTCTTCTCCAGCTATATGGCCCCAGACAACAGGTGAAAAAAACCATGTGAGGTGGGATGTTTTATCAATTTGTTCATCTAGGAATCCATCTAGACATAAGGTAGATGATGCATCATTTCATCGTGATCCTTCAACAACTCCCATAAATGATGGGATAATATCTTTTGAGCATTCCTTTAAGTGGAGTGAAAAATTTCAAGGTATATGTTAGTTCTAATACCCTTAACTTTGAAGAAAAAGTAGATGAAAACTATTTGAAAATATTGCTAGATGAAGAAAATGGTTATTTTCCTTATTCCTAACATTTTCAATAGGGAAAATATTACATTTAAACTTATAAAGTGTCATTCCCACGCCAATCACTATTTGGATTTTCACTCACCATATTCCACTTAGGTAATCTTTACCAAAATTTTAGATTTGGATTGTTGAATCGCTACCTTTAATGCATAAATGGATTTATCACCTTTGAAAACCCCCACTAAATGTGGATCATGAAATTTTAAGATTCAAAATTTTCAAAATCCAAAGTGATTATTTTCTTTTTTTTTGTAAGCTGGGCGGGACTCTCTGATTTACATGTCCGTTAAGTACCCCTCAACGGGGGAAGGGTAGCCCAAGATTTGAACCCAAGACTTCCGGTTCGGTGAGACTTCATTTCCACGGCCCTTGCCGCTTGAGCTACCCCATGTGGACCCAAAGTGATTATTTTCATAATTAAGGTGAAAAGTAATTTTTTTGCTTCCGATTTTTCTGAGTTATTGAAAGTGGTGCAATTCATATCACAACTAGACTACAAACACACACACACACGCACGCACGTGCGCGCACAGATACACGTGTGCGCGCGTGCGCCCACACAAACACAAAAAGTTTTACAGATTTTTTATTTGCATTGTAGACCCAAGGACATGGAGAGAAACGCTTTTGCATTGGTTGATTTAGATACAAAATTTATAGTATAGTATAATATAATATATTATAATATACATGCACACAAATATATATGCATTTCCAAGGAAATCATTGCAGGAGTTCCTCGTTGCCTTGGAATATATGGATGGTGGGTAGCTCAACCACCATCCATAATAGTGGTTAGTAAGCTAGCCACACACAAGAACAAACTTGTTATCATAGTCTAATGAACCTCACTCAAGGGGACTCTAATTGGGAACTTACTTATGTATGTATATATGTAATTCGCCACCGATAATCTTAAAAGAAAACTCAAGTGATGCTTTCCAATATCTATGGATGACATCCCTTGTAAACATTATTAGTGTAGATGGTGAGCCTTCTTCAAGGGGATTTGAACGGGGAACATGATGTGTCACATACCTCCTTGACCCAATGTTAATAACCACCTACTATGCTTCCATCTCTGTTATTTAACTTTGATTAAATTTATATTCAATAGTTGTCACACGCATTAGTATTCAATAATCTCATAAATAAAGATAACACATGAAATTATACTCATATGCTTAGACATTCGACAACATAAAGAGTAAGGAGCCAACATACATAACATCCCATGCAATTGAATCAAATTAGAGTTGTTGAAAGAATGTCACTTGGAAAATCGAGCAACGCAACCCAACCTAGAACTAACTTCCTCTAGTTCCCCCCCGAGCCGAGAGTTCTTGCCATGGATAAATTGCCTCTTGTTGATCTCTTCAATGGGTATTTAGTACCCTCTTTAACGATATGGTTTCTTTTAGTGGCGTCCCGCTTTTATGGATCTTTTTATCCATTCGGCCAGGCTTTTCCCATAAAATCTCGCCTTTCTCCCCCGCCAGTCTTTTCCTCATAAAAGCTTGCCTTTCTCTTCCGCAAGGCATTTATGTTTTTCTTAAAGTTAACATCTTTCTCCAGCTAAGTAACTTAATGGATATTTATCTCCCAATCCATTAAGCTTATCTAGAATTGGATCTAGAAGTCTTATCATGAAAGGATCATCCATTCCCATTCACCAATGGGATTTCATTTGGCAAGGATCTCATCTCTTGGTGTCTTTCTTTCCAAGTGGTTAAATTATCTTTATTTATTTAATAAAAAAGTATTTATTTTCATTGTTACACCTTAGACCTAACTTTTTTGTTACAACTCAGTCTTAGCTTAGGTCCGACATGATAGCAACAAAGTGTTACATACAACGGAGGGGTGTTACATGATGGCACAAAGCTTTCCAATTTCCTAGTGACATTGATAATAACTTGATGAGATTAATCGTTGGGATGTATGTATTTTCATGAATATGTTAAAATTGTTTTAGGGTCCACGCACACATAAATGTATCAAGCCATACGCCATTTGTTCTTGCTTATAATGAGTAAGATGACTAAGGAGTGGGATTTCTCTCTCCAATACCTATTTGATGCTTTTGATGGAAATATAACGGAATTTACATTTCCTTAGAAAAATTAGGGAGAAAGATGTTGGTGCTGGTTACAGGTATGGAAAATAGATTCCCCTTTATAATACTGCATGTATTGTGGTTATTTCCAATAAATAAGATCTAGACCCAGTATAATTTTCAGAGGCAATCTTTCAATGGACCTAGAATGTATATCTTATGTAATGATTGCTACTAATAAATTTAAAAAGAAATGTAGGTTTAATGATTATGTCTTCCTCCCCCTCCTCAATCTCTCTCTATCTCCTTCTTCTTCTTCCCCTATTCCCCTCTTTCTATTTCACCGTCCTCCTACAAGTTTTAAAATTTCCAAAGTTATTTAATGCATATAGATTCTTAGGAAAATAGAAATTAGATAACAGTGCACACACTCCAAGCACAGTAAGAATCACCGTGGAAACCCTTTGCCGAGAATGCCAACAAAACATAAGGCCACACCTCTCTATTTTTCAATGTAGTAAATTCACCATTTTATTTGAAAAAGATCCATAAAAGGAGGATGAAACTAAATTATATCATAGTGTCCCAAATCCCCATGAGGAAAAACTCTGAAAATAAAAAGAATATAAGTATAAGAGCTAAGTGGGTGATGATATAATGGGCCACAAGGAGTGTAGTTGCTGCATCAACTATCCAAGACCATAAATTTATCATATGAAGTTTGTTTTTGGGTTCTATTTATCTTCTTGGAAACATCATAATAATATTTACAGAAAGGGAGAACACAGACTAGACGATTCCTTCAATTTCTACCCCGATTGCAATGAAAATATTAGAAATGTTGTTTATGACTTGAAACATGTCCCAAAAGTTCAAGGATGAAATTTATTTGTAAATATGGATACAAGGTAAAATATGATTCTGAGATGGTGGAAATATCAAATGATTATTCCTTAAACTCCTCTTGATTTTTTACTGCTCCTTATTCATATTATTTCCTTTCTACCCATCCTCCCTTCTCCTCTTCTTTCTCTTTCCTTTCTATTCATCCTTTCTCGCCTGGTTCTTTTATTATCCCCCTCTTCCTATTGGGTTGTCCCCTCTTTCCTACTCCCTGCCACCATCTTTTTCTCTTCCCCCTCTTTCACTTCATCACTTCTTCCTCTTCCTATTTTACCCAAATTATCCTTCACTTTTTCTTGATTCCTCCTTACACTTCATCTCCTTCTAATCCCTCCATTCCCTTTCTATTCATCCTCTTTTTTCTACTCCCATTTTGAGATTCCTCCTTGCTTCACTTCTTTTTTGATATCCCATTCTTCCTCTTCCTCTTCCCTCCTTTATCTTTTTTCCTCATGTTCTTCCCCACCTTATTCCCCCTTCTTCCTTCCTTCGATTTTGTCTTCCTCTTTCTCCTTCACTTCTACATTTCCTTCCCTCACTTTCCTCTTGTCTTGACTCCTCTACTATTTTTTCCCTCTTTCCTCCTTTCTCCACTTCCTTGAGAATTGAATAAATCCCAAGGTTATGTTTATCCACTTCCTCCTATTTTCCCTTCTCTTCCTCCTCAATTTATACTCAACCTATTTCGAGAGTCCTCTTTCCTCCTATTTTTCTTTGACCTCCCCTCCTTTCTCCTCCCCCCCATCTTCACCATCTTCTCATCCATCCTTCCTTCTTTTTAAGTTTCATATTATTCTTTCTCTTTATCTTCCATATTACCTTCCTCACTTCCCTCTTGTATTCTCTCCTCCCTCCTCCATTTCATCTCCTCCCTCCTTTCCCAATTTCCTTGAGAATGGAATATTACCCAAGGCTATATCTCCTCCTACTCCTACCCTTCCATCTTACTTCCCCTTCGTTTACTCCTCTTTTTCTACTTCTCCTATTTTTAGATTCCTCCTTCCTCCTCTTCTTCTACTTCTTATTCTCTTCTTTCTCCTTCTCCTCCCCTTCTCCCCCCTCCTTTTGTCTTCTTTAGGTTTTCCTTCCCCTTTCTCCTTCTCTTCCATATTCCATTCCCTCACTTCCCTCTTCTCTTCCATTCTTTCCTCACTTCCTTTAGAATTGTAGAACATCCAAGGCTATGCCTTTTCATATGGCTGAGTTATATTTTGAAGGTAATAATGTTGGAACAAAGTTCTATCTTGGATATATTTGTGTATTGTGGATTGCGTTACTTGTTGTAGTTTATTTTTAATATTTCATTCCTAGGTCCCTAATTGTGTACTTTATTCTTTGCCAAGTCCCTAATTATTTACTTCCATGGTTATAGATATGAATTCAAGCGGATTTGAATCTAGAGGTCATGATAATTAAAACAAGAGAAAGGGTAGGGAAAAATAACAAGGGAAATTTTTTTTTTTGTAGACACCAAGGAAGGAAAAACAAAAGGTGAATAATGATCACCTATGAGATATATTTGTTTATTCACAAGTGTGGAATCACTATAAATGAAAATCCTTCGAATTTACAATGAAGAATTAAAATATGCGTCCAAGAATGTTTATAAAACAATTATGGAATATTACAACCCTTGTATGAGGTGATTAAGTGTTTTAAAAAACTTGTATGTACTTAGACTTAATCATATATTGAGTGTGATATGACTGAGAACGAGGGGTTATAAGGTGAGGAGGGAATTGGCACCAGTTCAACTAAGTTATGATGTTAGATTCATTTCTTTAATTTAAGTGTGTGTATATATATTTTTATTCAATGTTGTAGACAAAGTCAAAATTTCCCCTGTGGTGGTGGCTTACTAGTGGTAGGGTATTAGTTATTTACAAGTGTTACATGGTTATTTTATTATATGATAAAATATGTCTTCATTTTCAATATGTATGTTTGGTTTTTTTTTGGCTCACATGGTGTGAAATTAACAGTGGTGCCTTACTAGTGGTAGGGTTTTAGTTATTTACAAGTGTTACATGGTTATTTTATTATTTGATAAAATATTGCTTCATTTTCAGTATGTATGTTTGGTTTTTTTTGGCTCACATGGTGTGAAATTGATTGAATGTTAGTGTGTTCAAATTTCAAAATTTCATTTACGAATACATATTTTGTTTCTCTCATGGTAACGTGAGAAATCACTTACAAACTGTTGAAAAATGTGCAACAAGAAATGTTAAATTTAGAATGTGCTAAAAATAGACTTGCTAAAAATAGCATGTCCAAAAATAGCAGTTT
>APFE030978854.1:7994-24358 GCA_000404065.3 Pinus taeda
TTATATTTAGAGGAGGTGTCAATTCGATAGAGGGACAAACAATCTTACACATCCCCACATACTAGGCTCTAGAATGACCCTCTTGGCTCAATAATTTGAAATAGTATAAATTTAAGTTTTAAATAATAAAATGGATTAAAAATGAAAAATAAAATTCAAGTGAAATTAGCAACAAAACATGTTAGCTGTAAATTTTTATTATTAGAATTGAAAAAAATATTATTATATGTCACTAATAACACTAACAATATTTATTTTAAAGAAAATATAAGTCTACTTTAAAATGAAAAAAATAAATTTGGATTTAAATCAAATATAAATTTAAAGGAAATATATTAGGTTATATAACTTCATTTTTTTTTATAGGCTAAGGTGTCGCTCTTTTCTTTCTATTACTTCAATTCAAAAAATACATCAAAATGAGGTTGCCTTCCACTCGCCCTCTTGGGGAAACTGAGTATTTCAGCCACCTGAGGTTCTTAACAGCCGCCCAAAAATAAAAGGTCCATAGTCTGTTTATCCAAGCTAAATACACTATACAGTCTTTCAGATTTCTAATTCTACTTACTTGCATATAACAATTTTCTACATCTAATACTTGAAACTTGCCTAACTTCTCTATACTATGCATTTTCATCAAAAATAAAACATATCTAAAGTTACTTAGTTTCTGCCCCTGGACGGTGGGTAGTCTCCTGGTTAGTGCTCTACTGGCCTTCCTTTATCAGCTGTTGGATCTCATCTAGCTTCTTCTCCTGCATCTACAAGGTGATCTGAATAATACGAAGCTCCCTCCTCAGGTTTGGAACTCCCTGCGTAAAATCTGCCATCTCTGTTGCCACTTGCTCCAGAGCCTTAGCCAATAATCTTTTCATTATCCAGTATATATGGAGGGACTATTTAAACATTGACATTCTGCCCCTAGTGTTACCAGGGTCATGGATAAGAAACTCCCAATCTTCTATCTCAGAGTCCGACTGAGCTTGAATGGCTTCCTCCTCCATATTTTGGATAATTCTTCGAATTCTAGGGCTCCTATTCTGGCTGTAAGCCCTCTCAGCTTGCTGGACTTTCCTTTCTATCGATTGTCTCATATTTTTTCCCGGTCTCCTCATCTGCTCTCGTCGCCCTCCCCTTGCTCCTCGGGCTCTGCTGGTTCCTCCGCCTCTCATGCTGCTCGGTTCCGGCCTGCTTCCCACTTGTCTGCTTTCCCTCTGTCTTCCGCTCTGCCTTACCCTTCCTCCCCATTGTCCCAGTTGTTCGTCACTGGTTTGTTGTTGCTGCCATTCTTCTTCATTTCAGCTTCGCTCCTTATCCCGCCTGCTATTATTTTGTCGGTCCTCTTCCTCCTCAGAATCAGCGTAAATCTCATATATCTCCTCCATTTTCTCGTCTTTCACAACCGCCTTGCGTTTCCTGTCCCTTTCTCTGCCGAGCTCAGCTTCCATTTCTTCTGCGATCCTTGCTCGCTTCTTGGCTTCCATAACAGCCTCCGCAGGATATCGGTGCAGCCTCTCTCTGTTACCGCTCACCACCTCTTCTCCTCTTGTCACTCTCTGGGTTTCTATGTAATTCTTTCGCTGTCGAATCCTTTGCTGCCATTCCTTTATAATACTTCTATCCCTACTCCTCTTACATGTCAACTTGGTCTTCCGCTGCCACCTGTTACTTCGCCCTTCACCTTTCCTATCAACTGTCCGGTTTGCTTCATTTCCATTTATGGATTCTGACATACCTTTTTTTCCTCATCGCCGATTACTTGCGTTGATTGTCTTGCTGTATGGAGGTTTTTTCCTTCCTGTCATCGCACATTCCTATTTTATTCCCGCATGCCTATCCATGATATCTTTCCTAAGCCTTATCTGACATTCATTAAATGTCTGGGCTTGCCAATCCATCTCACCTGTCCGTCGAACGAATACTATGATTCGCGTTTGTTGCTTGCGCATTTTTTTCATTCGTTGCTTGTTCATGGTCATTATTAATGATACCGGCCAAATCCTCCCAATCTCTGTTGGGCCGTACCGTTCTCCACTGATTGTCGATCTTGCCGTCTCGACCCTTGCAGCCCCAATTCGCGAGGAAATCTTCCGCTCGATTTCCATTCCTTCTTACATGATTAAATATTTTATATTCAACTCCTTTTAGAAGCTCTGCATTTCTTGAACGATCCCTGCTGTTCGCCAACTATTGGTAACCTGCTCCCAATTCTTCCCATTGTTCAGTTTCTTTAGGATTTCAATTGCCATCTGAGAATCTCCTTCTATCTCCAGATTTCTATAGCCATTTCGAATCGCAATTCTCAACCCTTGGTGAATCACCCAGAATTCGGCATCATTGTTTGTCATCTCACCGCTGCACTCTGCATACATCCACCTGGTGTTTCCCTGGCTATCTCGGAAGATTCCTCCGAATTCGGAATTACCTGGATTCGCCTTCGACTTCCCGTCGAATTTTAACTTTATAAATTGCCTTTGGGGTATGCAAACTTGTCATACCTCTGATGTTTCGCATTAAGTCTATCCATCTTTTTATTATGCACCATTTCATATTTCAAATTTAGGTTCTTAAGAATTTGCTCCTCACCCTGATCAGCTTTCCAGTCTTCCATATCCCACTTCTCTACTAGAATTGATTCTCTAGTTATGTTCACTACTCTGTTCCAAATTTTTTCTGTGCTTTTCAATTTGTCTTGGAAAACTTTGCGATTCCTTTCTTTCCACACCATCCAAATTACAAAACTGGCGATGAGATCCCAGGCTTTTCGAACAACTTTACACTGAAACTTATCTTTCTGCCAGTGGAAGATCACTTCATTTGTTTCTTTCGGGTACCTTTCAGGTTTCAGGAATAGTTTCCCGACTTCCCTCCATAGGTTCCTGGCGTAACCACACTTGATTAACAGATGATCTTGAGTTTTCGCTTCCCTGTTACACAAATAACATCTTGAAGGCCCACTGAAGCCTTTCTTTCGAAGCTTATCCCATGTCAGGATCTTGTTAATAGCTATTAGCCATGCGAATAGGGTAATTTTCAGCCACCAGTTTTTACCCCAGAGGCCCTTCCAGTCTTGATTTCTTTCAGTGACTTCCTATTGATCTGCTAGATAGTAAGCCTCCTTGACTGTAAGGGATCCTTTCGTTGACTTCCCCCATCTGATGATATCCCTCCCCATTCTCGCTTTCACTTTCCTGGAATCTACCTCTTTCATGAAAGCTTCCTTTTGTTCCTGATCAATCTCAATGCCCCAATCCTCTCGTGTTTTCCATTTCCGCCATATCCCATCCAGTTCATTTTCTTTCCAATAATCCTTAACATATGTATGGTTGTCACCTATTTTATCCTGTATGTTCTGGATTCTTTGAATACTGCTCATTTTTCCCCTTTGTTGCCAATTCTCATCCCAGAATTTAACTTCCCCTCCTCCTCTAATTTCCCAGAATACGTTCTTTCCGACTATATCTCGATTTTGACTAGCTAGATCCCAAATTGCCGAGCCCTTCGGGGTTTCCTGTATTCGGTAAATATCCTCCGTAGAATCTGGCATATTGTACTTGTGCTTCCATAGTTGTTTCCATAAGTCGTTTCCCCCTCTCAGCCATCGCCACCAAAGTTTTGCATCGAGCACCTTGTTAAGTTTGTCCGGATCACGCAGACCCAAGCCTCCCTCCTCCTTTCATTTTTTCAAATGTTTCCAAGAAACTAAGGCCCACTTCTTCCGTTGGGCCGAACCTCCCCAAATGAACTTCCTTAGAATTTCTCTGATCTTGGTACAAACCCCTTGATGCACTGCCATAATCGATAGTGGATATATGGGGATAGCCTGCAGTACTGATTTCACTAGAACAATCCTTCCAGCAATGTTTAAGGTTCTAAAAGTCTAGTTTGCCACTCTGTTTTTTAATTTCTCTAGGACTCCTTGCCAATTCTTCAGTCTCTTAGAGTTGAAATCCAATATGTTTCCCAAGTATTTCGTTGGGAGTTCCCCTTGCTTAAAGCCTAGCATCCTAGTCAAGTGGCTTTTAACTGTCTCCACAGTATTGCATATAAAGGTACATGATTTTTCCTTGTTGATTTCCATCCCTGTTGCTTCCGCAAATAAATCCAGAACCTTTTTCAGATTTCTCACTTCTCTTACAGTTGGTTCCCCAAATAACATAATATCATCAACAAATTGTTGATGAGTTATTGGCAGTTCATTACCCCACAATCTTAGCCCTTTGATATTATCAGTTGTTATCTCTTTTTTAAGATACCTACCCAAACCTTCTGCAGCAATAATAAATAGGAAAGGAGATATGGGATCGCCTTGTCTTATTCCTCTAGAAGCCTTAAAGGTTTTCGAGGGAGTTCCATTAACTAGATTTGAGAAATTAGGGGTTGATATAAAACTGTGAACCCACTTTATCCACCTATTACTAAAACCGAAGCTTCCCAAAATTTCTTCCAAGTATTGCCAATTGATTCTATCATAATCTTTCTACAAGTCTAGTTTTATCATCACTCCTTTTTGTTTCTTTGCTTTCATAGAGTGAATTACTTCTTGAGTAACCACCAGTCCATCTAGAATTTGTCTACCTTCAACGAAGCCGGTTTGTTCAGGGGATATCAGACTCTCTAAGAGGGGTTTCAGTCTTTTTGCCATCAGGGAAGAAATTATTTTGTAGATAACATTGCAAAGGGCGATGGGTCTAAATCCCTTGGCATCCTCTGATTTATCATTTTTGGGGATCAAAGTGAAAAAAGTGGAATTAATAGTAGGCCATACCTTTTGGTTTATACGAGATTCTTCTATCAATTCTAGAATTTCCTTTCCCATAAGGTGCCAGCCCGCTCGATAGAAATCGACCGTAAAGCCGCCCGGTCCAGGAGTTGTTCCCTTCCTCATGCTCATCACCACTTCCTCCACCTCTTCCAGACTAGCCTCTCTCATTAAGGCTCTATTCTGGTCTTCAGTTACCATCCTGGGGATGGCCATGCAAACTTCCTTTATAGCTTCATATTTGTCCAAATGAGGTTCAGTCAATATTCGTTTGTGATATTCCATCAACACTTTTTCGATCCCTTCTTGTTCAACAATCCTCTCTCCACCCTCGTTTTTGATAGAAAATATTTTGTTCCTCTGTCGATGATGTGCCATTGCTTGATGAAAAAATCTGGTTTTCCTTTCCCCTTCCCTGAATCATTTTATTCTAGATTTCTGTCTCCATAAGACTTCTTCTTTCTTTCTCCTCTCCTCCAGTTTTCCTAAAATTATCCCTTCTTTTCTGCTACTTTCCTCTGTTCTCCCTTCATTTATTATCCTTTGCTGCAACGCTTCCATTTCTTCTTCCGGGTTTTGTTTTTCCTCCATAATGTTTCCAAATTCTTCCTTGTTCCATTTTCTTATCCTTCCTTTTAGATCCTTAATTTTAAGTTGGAAGATATGCATTTTTCCTTTTCCCTGAACTGTTCTTTGCGTCCACCATTCTCCATTTTTTCTACAAATTCCGGGTGTCTAAGCCAAAAAGCTTCAAATATGAATGGCTTCTTGCCGAGATTAGCCTTAATATCCACTTCTAGTCTAATCGGCCAGTGATCAGAGCTAAGAGATGGCATGATCTTTTATTCTATGAATACATCTCTATTCATAATCGTTTATGATACTAAAAACCGATCTAATCTGGATGTTATCTGATTCTTACCCCCTCTCCTATTATTCCACGTGTAGATTCCGTTGATAGTTGGTATATCAACCAACCTCAGACCATCTATCATATCATTGAATAGTTCCATATATTGATTTGTTTTCCTTATTCCTCCTTTTTTTTCTTTTAGGGGACGGATTACATTAAAATCTCCTCCTACAATCCAAGTTGTCTCCGGATGAAGTCTTCAAGTTGCTTGCAGATTTTTAATGAAATTTTCTCTGTTTCCCGGAGTATCGGGACCATACACCCCTGAAATTGTTACCTTTTCCTTCGTCCCCGCTATTCTTCCTGAGCCTGTAAGGATTCTGGTCATGCTGGTCCAGCTCTCAAAAATTATTTCGTTTGGGTTCCACAGTATTGCAATGCCTCCCGCTGAACCGATTGCATCCTGTCCCATGACTTCGTATTGGAGCTTACTATTTTTTATTATTCCTTCCATCTGCTGCATGGTGATTTTTGTTTCTTGTAGGATCATAATACTTGGTCTGCCTTTTTTTAATTTCTCTTTCATATATCTCTGCTTACCCTTACTATTCAGCCCCCTAATATTCCAGCTGATAATAATCATTTAAAACTCTTGGAGGGGTGGGAAAATACCTCTGACAGAGGTATGACTTTACCTGAATTTATCAATACTTTGCCGACTGTTTGGATCGTTTCATTCATTGTTTTTCTCCATTTTTTCCTGCTTCTTTTTCCAGACCCGCCTATTCCCATCTGTTCCTTTCCTTGTTCTCCTGATGTAGGATCCTGATTATCCATATTCTCCCTATTTCTTTCTTTATACTTTTGAAAACCCTCCTTATATATTTTTTTTTGCCGATTTGGAATGAATCTTTCGTCCAAGTTTTTCCATTCCTAGATTAATTGTCTCATAATCCTTTCTTCCTCTGCCTCGCTTTCCTGCTGACTCTCCGTCTCCATTTGGGCTTGGTTAGTTAGTATTTCTATCTTTTCATATGTTTCTTCTTTGTTCGTTTCGCTTGGTCCTGCGACTTTTTCTCCTGTTTCTTGGATAATTTCCATGGGTTCATTTTCTAGATCTTCTCCTTCAACCACATTGTCTTCATCCTCTTCATTGTTATCCTAGAGGATTTTGAACTTGTTCTGGCTTTCAATGTTCGATGATTTTGTTTGTATCTGCACTATTCTTCCTTCTTTGTTTGCTTTCTTTTTTCTGGTAACCTGTTGGAAACCCTTGTCTGTCTCCTCTGTTCTCTCTGCTTCCCTATGCTGTTCTTCTTTTTTCCTTGTATATTCTTCCTCCTTGTTTAAAGGGCATTGTCTGTATAGGTCACGATACTCATGACACCTTCTGCACCTGAAAGGGATATGCTCATAGTCTAATGGTTGCTGCCAAACTGTGTCACGATATTCCAGTTCTATATGTTCCACGAGAGGTTTAGCTATATTCATGTAAACACACAGTCTTGCATAAGATGTATACTTACCTTTCTTCGTTGTATCGGCTACCTTGACAAAGGCACTGATCGTGTTGCCTATCCCTTCCAAAATATCGCGGTTCCAAAATTCCGCTGGTAATCCAAACAATCTGACCCAGATCGGGGCTTCCAGCATATTTTCATTGTCAGGATTGTATCTTTCTTCCTAGTATTTCATGAACAATCCTGCGTTGTTCATGAAATATGGCCCTTCCTCAAAAACCCTCTCTTTATCCTCCAGATTCGCGAATATTGCTGTAAAAAACCCCTTTGCTCCCAGTTTCAATTCTATGTGTCCTTTTGGTCTCCACCTTTGATAAATCCACCTGTATAGTTCTTTTTCATTAGGCCAATACCCTACGAACTTGCAGATCAGTGCACGATCTTTCATATAGCTGTTGTATTCCTCCAGCATGTTGTTGGGTATTACATATCTAGGTTTCTTGTGTGCCCTTGGTAAGAATTTTCCTCCAGTATTCATTCGCCACAGTTTGCCCATCACTGGTGCTTCTTTATTATTCTCCCTTGCCTCATTCTGGATGCCGCTGCTGCTTGCCTCACCTGCAACTACATTTTTAAAGGAGGGGATCTCTCCCCTCCCTTGCTGATTCTCCATATTTGCCCTCAACACTCGCTGTTTAAGGCCCTTCAACTCCTGCGTGAGGGTTTCTTGTTATTCCCTCCCCTCCGCTCCGCTTCCCCTGCGCTTGCCCCTGCACTCGTTTCTTCCACCCCTCCCTGCTATTCCGCCTGCAAAACCCTAGCTCGTCGATCCTGAAATCAGGTTATATAACTTCATTAAAAGCTATAATGAATGGACAATTTTTTGTTGAAATTAGGATCATATAAATGGTGAAGTATAATTAATCAAAAGAAAATTAAAATAACATCTTTAAAAATGCAAAATAGCTTTTAAAGAATGGACAATATTTTGCTTAGATTAAGATCATCTAGATGGCTAATTATAATTAATCGAAACAACTTTAAAAAATTTATCAAATGGATAAATTTTGGCTGAGATTAAAATTATATAAATGGCCCATTATAATTAATAGAAGCAAACTTAAAAAGAACAAAATACTTCAAAGAAAAAAATAAAGAATAATTAGTTTTGAAGAAATAGTAGTTATGCATTTATATTATTTTTTGAAATTTATATAAAAAAAATGCTAAAAAGATATTATTTTAAGAAAATTTATACAAATTTTAATATTTTACATATAAAATAAACTATACTTTAAAAATTAATACATTATAATTTTTATAAAAATATAATATAAAATTTAAAAAATCTATATTATGCAAAAAAAAACTTAAGATATGTGTTTTTAAACTACTCTTATTCTTGTTATATAACTAATAAAAAATTTAGCTTTAAATTTATTTTAATATTAATAATTTTTTTATAAATTATTGATAAAAATTTGAAACAATATTTTATCTATTTTATGAACCTATATTTTTATATAGATATTTATTTTATGTGGGCTAATACCTTTATTTATATATATTTTTAAGTAATTCTATATGGAAATCCATTCTTAAAAATAAATATGATCTTTTCATAGGTAGAAAAACTAGAACCATTTATATAACATCTATCAAAAAATTCATAAACACTAAGTTTATATTTTTAAAATGATATGAATAAAATATCTACAGAATAAAATAACTCAACCTAAATCAAAGCATAATTATTAATTGTACCTCAATAACCGTGATAGGTGAGCAATAAATCACCTTTTGTTGAGCAAGCAATAAATTCCCCTCAAACCCACTCATTTAAGGTAATTTAAAAAAGCTCATTTATATATGCATGAAACATCTCTCCATACACGAAATATTTATCTTTTTTTTGCTGAAGTATGAGTCGTACCTTTTGTTTCATTAAATTGGAAAACCAATTACATAAAGTGCAACATTCCCAAAGGAACTATGGCCCAAAGAAAAAAAAACTATCCTCTTAAAACCTAGGGCACCGAGCTAAAGGCTTAAACATTGAGCTAAGGTCCTACAAACAAAACTACCATACCCTCGAAAGACAGATAGAGCTGAGACTGTTTGATCTCCCCTCAAAGATCTGATGGATGAGGCTTAAATCAAGCCATAAACAAGCAAACACTTTAAAATTAGAATCGGACCCGATGGGAAAATAGGGACCAATCTAAAAGGATTACGGATCAGAATGGGGGGACAACCCTCGAGCATGTAGATCGCACGAAATCCATCGATTCCCATCTTGAAGTAAAAAAAGCACGGAAGATATTCCTCACCCAAACCTGCATACTTTTTTTTAACCATCGAATCCCCTCGCTAGATCCAACGATGGAGGATGGTATCGCAACACACAGAATTATCTCTCTCTCTCTCTCTCTCTCTCTCTCTCTCTCTCTCTCTCTCTCTCTCCAAATCTCTTACTATATCCTTCCCTCTCTCCCCCATTCTCTCCATCTCTCATTATTTGTCTCTTTATCTCACCCCCAAACATGCACACTCTCACTCTAACTCTCCCTTGTCGCTCCCTCTCTCTCTCCACTTCTCAATCTCTATGTATTTCTTATTCCCTCCCTCTCCTGCGCTCTCCCTCCCTCTCTCCTCCTCTCTCTCATACTTCCTCTCTCTCCCTTTCTCTCCTACCTCCCTCTTTCTTCCCCCATCTCTCTCTCTCTCTTTTACCTCAAATCCTCTTTCTTCCCCCATCACTCCCCTCCTCTCTCTCAAGTCTTGTCTCTCATTCTTCCTCTCTCTCTCTCTCTCCCCAACTATGTCACTATATACCTCCCTCTGGCCTCTCTCCTTGTCTCCCCCTTGTCTCTATCTATCTTTCTTTGTATCTTTATCTCACCCCTAAACACACATTGTCTCTCTCTCCATATACCCTTTGTCTTTTTTCTTCCTTCAGTCTCTCCTCCCATCTTGCAAGTCCTCTCTCTCATCCTTCCTCTCTCTCCATTTATCTCCTACCTTCCTATATCTTCCCCCATCTCTCTTTGTCTCTCTCTCTCTCTACCCTCAAATCCTCTCACTATATCCCTCCCTCTCTCTTTCTCTCTCCCTCCTCCATCTTTGTGTCTCCCTCTCCCTCTCTTACCCTTCTCTACATCTCACACGCATCGTCCTCTCTCGCTTTTCATTCCTCCTCTCCACTATCCTTAATTTTTTCTCCATTTGTCTCTTGTCACTCCCCTTATCTCTCCATCTCTATCAATCTGTCTTTGTAATTCCCTCCCATATATATCTAGAGTAATATATATCATGATATATTGATATATATTATAATATAAAAATTAAAATATTGTAATTAATCCAAAGTTATTAATTTAATAATATTAATATTATAATATATTAATATGAATATTAGATTTAATCATAAGAATAATTTTAATCTTTTAATATTAATATTAGGGTTAATAATGTTTTTTTGCATGGTATTCATAAAAATTTGGACTGTGGTATTTGGCCTATAGGCTTCACCTAAATAAAACCTATTTTTTGAGTGTTAGTAAGTATAAATAGGTTTATGGAGTAAATATAAAAAGAGGTTTGTTTATTTACCCTACCTCTAATTTATTTATATTTTTATATGTTTATCATAACTCTTTTATTTACCATGGTATTTTGCCGATATGCTTGGTATATAATTAGATGTTGATTTTTAATCTTATTTGATATATTTTGATTCATTTAGCATACCTCTTTATACCTTTTTTATATTTAATTATGTACCATACCTCTTTTATAAATATGGCATTTGGCCAATGGTATTATTAATTATTTGTCTCATGGTATTTGGTCCATTGTATTATTAATTATTTGTCCCATGGTATTTGGCCCATAGGCTTCACCTAAATAAAACATATTTTTTGAGTTTTCTTTAAATATAAAGAGGTTTGTGGAATAAATATAAAATGCGGTTTTATTTATTTCTCATACCTCTAGTTTATTTATATTTTTATTTATTTACCATACATGTCTAGTTTATTTATATTTTTATTTAGTTGCCATACATCTTTTTTGAATGTTCGTAAACCTTATATTTAAAATTTGTATTGTGTTTATACATACTAATAGCTAGATTTATTTTTCAATAGGACCAACATTAGATTAGAAATGTTAAATGTTGAGCATTACGTTTACGTTTACATGTTTATGTTTTTATGAGAGATTTAACCCCATACTCGGTTGTTTACATTTCTATTTAAGTTTACATTTTTATCTAAGACCTACCCCCATACTAAGATGTAGATCACCTCTCGGCACAATTAGCATATTAATTTTTTTTGAAAAATAGATTACATATTTTACAAAAACTTTTGATCTTATTATTCCATAAATGCAATCATTTCTTGTCCAAAAGAAAAATCGTCATAAGCATAATAAGTAATCCTTGGTCACAAAAATCTAATAACTAGCATATATGACTAGCAAAAAAATATGGCTAAGAGGCTATATAGATGAAAATAGACAAGGAAATAGAGAGAAAAATACCTTAACGAATTTTAGTTTTCTAAGAAATTTTCCATAACGAGTTTAAGAAATTGTTGCAACAATGGCTAAAGAAACTTCAATACACAAGTATAAATGACTATTCAACCTTACAAATTTTGGATACCAATACCATCGTATTTCGTTTCTTAAAAATAAAATTCAAAGAAAATTAGGTCTATTAAAATATGCATATGCTTCTTAGGACAATATTGGAATTGAAAGTGGTTATATACGTGTGAGGGATAAATACGAATAAGTACGAATCACATAATAATAAATAGCGAGGATGATATGACTTGTATTCTTCTGGTTAGTTAAATTCTTGTATTCTCCTTGTTACTTAAACTCAAATTATGATGGTTATTCATTTAAATTTCACACATTATGATATATGTAATTATGACAACATTTGAATTAATAAATAGGAAGGATGACATGGCTTGTATTATTCTTGTTAGCTAAACTTTTGTATTCTTCTTGTTCGTTAAACTCAAATTATGATCGTTATTTACTCAAATTTCGCTAGGATTTAATCCATTGGTACATTATGATATATGTAATTATGACAATATTGAATTGAAGGTGCTTATATTCCTGTGGGATAAATACGAATAAATACAAGTAGCAGAAATATAATAATAAATAGTGAGGATGACTAGGATTGTATTCTTCTTATTTGTTAAACTCTTGTATTCTTCTTGTATTCACTTAAATTTCACTAGCAGTGAATACATTGTTACATTATGATATATATAATAATAGGTGATTACATCAAATGTGTTCTCTCTATGCAGTACTCTATTAAGGAATGCCAATAAGAAGACATTATTTTCTTCTTCCTTTATCCAATCAATTTTGAACCCATGGTGATAGCCCGAGTTCCCGAGTGCGTTATTTACATACTGGACGTCCATGGGTAAATACTCCACTTGTACTTACGTGCTTCTATGAAAATTTATCACATATGATCTTCCAATCCCATACCCTTGTATTTTTCTTCTTTCCCTAAAGGCATTCAATGATCTATTTAAACAAATTGGAACACAGATATAATATATCAAGGAAGTAATTCACAATAAAAATAAAATCAACAAACATTAGACTTAAAGGCAAATGAGTAAAATGAAACCCCATATTTTTTTTATTCTTTTTTAAAATTTTCAATAATCTATTGAAACAAGGTAGAACCCCATTATCCTCTTAATTATTTGTGAAAATTCTATGTGGAAAACAACAAAAATTTTAAAGCTTCAACAAACCCAATATTTAACCTTACACTAGAATGGTTTGAGCATAAATTCATTGTTCTCTCCATGGGATTTAGGTCATAGAAATTCCTGAACAAAGATGAGAGATGCCACCTCAAAAATCTAGTTTGTAATAAATTTGAATTAGAATATTACTTCAGATAGGAAATAAACCCTAAACGTGTATGAATATATTGTGAAAGAAAGTTGAAGGGGAAAATAGGCCCTACCTCATTCAATCCTTTTTTCCATTTCTCTCTCTAACTCACTGTAACGCTTTCTCTATTGCACTCTTATCACTATCTCACTATGTCTTTCAATCTCCCTCTATGACTCTTATTATGTGTCTCTCTCACTCTCTCTATGATATTGTATCATTCTTTATCTCTGTCTCTCTCTCTCAATCTCTCACCCTCTCATTCTTTGTCTTACTATATCTCTTCATTTTATCTCTCTCTTTCTCACTCCCTTTCTACCTCCTCCTCCCTTCCGACCTCTCTCCATCTCTTACTTTCCCTCCATATCTTCATCTATCTCTCAATTTACTTCTCTCACTTGCTCTCCCTCTCTCTTGTTATCTCCTTCTCTCACTATCTCTCAATATTTCTGAGACTCTCTATCTCACATAATCTCTCTAAAATTATATCCTTCTCACTCTCTCTCTCTCTCTCTAAATATCTTCCCCTCTCTCCCTCCCCCTCCTCTCACTCTCACTCTCATTCTCACTGCCTGTATCTCTCTTCCCCCTCTCTCACTTTCAATCTTTATTTCCTTCTCTCTCCTAGTCCTCTGTATCTCCCTCCTCCTAGCTTTGGCTCCCTTTCTCTCCTAATTTCTCCCTCCATATCTCACTCTTCCTCTCTCTCATTTTCAATTTACCTATCTCTCTCTTGATATCACGCTACTCCCCGCCATCCCTCTCTCTCCCCCTTTCTTTATGTCTCTTGAACTGCTTCCCTCTCTCAATTTCTTACTCTTTCTCTCTTAATCCCTCTCTCTCTTCTTACCTCTCATCCTTTCTCTCATTCTCTCTGCCCCTGCCCCTCCCCCAAAACTCTCTCTCTCTCCTCCCCCAGCTCTCTCTCTCCCTTAACATCTACTTCAGTCTCTCAGACTCTCTCTCAATCATCTCTCTCCCCTCCCGTTCACCCCCATCCCTCTATCTCTCTCTATGTCACCGTAACTCCCTCTCCCTCTCCCTCCTAAGCCTAAAACATAAATCTTAAATCTAATTTTGAAACATGACTTCACTTAACATTACTTAGCATTAAGCGAAAGTAATTCATTTAACAAAAATATATGGTAAGAATATACAATTTTTTTTTTTTTAACGCAAAGGCTAAGCTAAATTATATTAAAAAAGGAGAAAATATTTACAAGAGGGCGAGACCTATGAGAGCGCCATTGTAATGTGCAGCTCTCTATCAAACTGTCAGCAAAAATGACAATGCCACTAAGGTGAGTGCCTCTTACTGTGAAAGCGTAACAAAGTATATAGTTCATTCTCAAAATGGATCATTACATCATATAAAATTTCTTGAATGCACCCAATATTATGCAGGGGGATTTCTGCACCTAGGATTCTGTTTCCAGATTCGAGTTTGCAAGTCCTGTGTCCTCTACCATTCAAACAGGCTTCAACATACGAGCTGGGACCATAAACTGCAACCATGACCTCTGTGCAACCGCTACCAAAACCGCGACCAGACCAGACCAGACGTGCAGCAGCAAAGCATACATAGACTAACGAAGAGATTTCCCCACCCAACTGAACGTGTTCCAACGAACAAAACCACGACCACGACCAGACAATTTCACAAAACTCGACCTTCAAAATAGTAGAGATTTTCCAGCAGGTTACACGCATACCTTCAAAAAACAAGCAGGTGAGGATCGCTTATTTGTCTTTGTCCGGCCTATAGAATTTAAACTCGTCCAGAGGCTCCCAAGAGATCTCCATTCCCTCTGGAACTTCCTCCAACTTCATGCCGGGTGGTAGAATTGGGTATAGGGTATTGGCATAATGTAAGTCTGGCAGCTTGGGATCGCCATGCGTCGAAGGAGCTGAGGTGGTAGCGCCTGCCTGATCCTAAAGACTCGTTGGCTGATCTTGGGCCATTACTGGCTCATTCAAGTTCAACATGCAGCCAATTTCTTTCCTGGCTTCCACTTGCTCCTCTATGGGTGCCGGCGAGCTTTTCGTGACCAAATTGCTTAGGGATGAAGGGGCATATGAGCTATCGTCCCCTCGCCCACTTGGATAAGAAATGTTAGAGCTCCCAGATAAGTGCTCCTCCGAAGTGCCCTCTGCCCCATCTTCTTCCTCATAAATGATCGTTATCAGAGCCAAAATTACAGGCCTATTGGTTCTGCGGCTGTAATGGAACCTAGCCGACTGAACCGAGTTGAAAATTGACTGCCCTGAGTCCTCTGTTCTATTAGAGGAGGGGGAAGCACAATTCAGGGGAGAAATTCTCCTTGGACTGCGATTTCCCCGCCTACCAGCTCCGCTTCTTTGGCCCTGATGGTGCCCCCGACGTGGTGTGGCCCTGTATCTGGGAGCCATGCTGATAAACCAATGAATCAAGGGAGAGAACAACCCTGTGAATTTCTGAACCACACACCAGGCAGGATGCTCGGGGTCGCCACCTCTATAGTTCCCCCTCGAGCGATTCCCCTTGCCAACAATTACGCTCAGAAGCAGGTAAGCTAGGAGCGGGGATAATTGCCGGAAAATGGGCATAAACTCAAACCTTCCCTCACCAGGCGCCTGAAATGGATCCCAGTCGAATGACTGCTCGTCCTCCTTCGCCATCCTGAAATGCGTTGAGCTGTTGTCTTGAATTCGCTGCAGTAATGAAGAGCATTGAATGCTCATCCCTTCCGGTGGGCAGCGCTTAATGGCATTCATTACGATTGCCTCTTCCGATAGTGAGACAGCTGGCCATCACTCTCCCGCGTGGCAAGCTATTGATACAATTCATCGCAGGACAGGCACCCGCATACGGGTGGTAAGAATATACAATTTTATATACATCATAAAGATGATTGTTTTTTTACAATATTAATAAAAGAATCACAACCCATTATGTCATTTAAAGTGCAATTTAAATAATAAATAATAAAAACATACATTCTAGATTTTTTATAAAAAAATATACTTCACTTAACATTACTTAGCATTAACGTAAACTAATTCTTCCAAGAAAAATATATATTGTGACAATATACAATTTTATATACATTATAATACTAAAATCAGTTTATAATATTAATAAAATAATGACAACCAATTATGTCATTTAAAGAGCAATTTTAAAAATTAAACATAAAGACATAAATTATAGCAATTTTTATAAAAAATACATTGTAACTTTAGTATTTTTTATGAAGTAATAATAACTCTGCAATATTTAAATGCATGTTAAATAAATATACATTTTGGTATTTAAAAAGAGAAATATTTACATAAAAATAATAACCAATATAAATTAAAT
>APFE030978854.1:25207-37791 GCA_000404065.3 Pinus taeda
CTCTTAGTGTATCTCAATATTTCTCCTTCTCACTCAGAGAATGTCTCTCTCACACAATATCTCTGACATTATATCCTTCTCTCCCTCCCTCTCCTCTCACTTGTACCCTCATTCTCATTGCCTCTCTCTCTCTCCCTCCCTCTCCTCTAACTTTCACTCTCATTCTCACTTCCTCTCTCTCACTCTTTCAATCTGTCTTTCCCTCTCTATCTCCCTCCTTCTATCTCTCTCTTCCAATCTCTCGTGATCTCTCCCCCTCCATCTCTCACTCTTCGTCTCTCTAATTCTCCATGTGCCACTCTCTCTCATTATAGAATTAACTATGGTGTAGGAAGCACTCTAAAACCTTTGTTTTTTAGGTGTAGAGGTTACAGGTACATTATGTTGTTGTAACGTGCAACTCTTTTAATAGATCACAGTTAGAAAAATCCATTGGAGGGAAAAAAAAGGTGTTTTGTATGATCAAAGAAAAGAAGTTGTCCCAACATAGTATGGATCATATTTTTTTGGTAAGAAAAAGGAAAAATCCATTGCACGGTAGAAAAAGGTGTGTTGTATGATCAAAGAAAAGAAGTTTTCCCAACCTAGTATGGATCATATTTTTTTGGTAAGAAAAAGGCAAACACGCACCATAGAACATTAATCATAAATATCAATTCAAATTCTTCTATAACTTCCATTCTAAAGCGAAGTGTTTTGGCACATTAATATTACCACTGATATTTTGATAGTTACACCTGAAATGTAACGAAGCTCTACGTGGATGGCAATATGTGAATGGCATCAAATCTACGTAAGTGAATAATGAGTAAATAACTAGATTAAGTATTCTATAATTATGTGAGAATAAATTTTCTAAGCTGATATTTTTTTAATTGAAATGAAGGATGTAAATGAAGATTTTTGTTTGTTTATAAAAATTTGATAGTAAAGTAAATTGATTAATTTTTATTTTTTTAAGGTTAATTATAATATAATAGTGTAAGATTTATTATTATTTCATTAATAATTATAAATTAATCATCTCTATAAAAATTAGGAGAAAAAATGTGATAGATTTTAAATATTAATTATCTATAGTTTTATATAGATATGGAAAGTATAAAATTTCATTGAAATATTTTTATTTGAAAAAACATTTACTATGAATTTGTAATTTATATTAAACAATTTTTTATGTTTAATTAAGAGGACATATAGACTTTATTTTGAGAAATGATGATGGCGCTTCTAATTTATTTAGGTACTATGTTACACTTTTGTTCTTATTGCTTGAATCTAGTTTTTTACATCAGTATGTCTTTTCTGAAGCATGTCAGTGCTCCACTCCTTGTTAGAAAAGACATTATCTTTGAAGGATGTGGCATGATGTGGTATTTTTGTGTCAAATAACCATTGAATCGAAATAATGGTGCAAGGAAGGATTGGATACCACCATATATGCATTTGGTGAGAGGAAGATAGCCTTAAAACTACATAGTGGTTGCTTGGCCAAAGTGAAGGAGAACCTAAAGTATGATGGCACATCTCCAAATGTGGGTAACCACATCTAATAAAAGGACCACATAGTTGTTATAAAATTCATGGTGATTTGGCCCTCTTAAAAATACCTCATGTGATAGGTCAATACTACATCGAAAATGAAAGGACAAAATGAAAGGACCAAATGATCTCAAACTAGGGTCCAATGGTTTCTTCACCTATGTGGAAGACAATGAGCATATTTTTAGAGGACGTTGTTTTTTCCAATTCAAATAGTCTACATATAAGACACTGAAAATTATGATTTAGTCCTAATAAAGAAACATTCATTAAAGTATTTGTTTGTAACAAAATGTGTTACCTTCAGAATTCTAGGAACAAGAAACTACTGAGGGTGTCGAAAACACCCTAAGTTCCTTTGTTAGAGTTTCATAACTCACTATAATGGATGATTACACCTCATATGTTCATATTTGTGTTTATGTGAATGTGAATGGGGTACTCCTTGAATCTATCAACGTATGCTACCAAGATATAGAACGGATCCAAACCTTGGACTATGAGTAGAGCCCTTATTTTTCACCAAAATAAACCCACTCAACTCCAAAAGAAAAAGAAAAACATGAGACCAAGGAAGAGGAACTTCAAGAGTCTAAGGAAGAATCACATAAAATAGAAAGGGAGACTTAAATGATGAATATTGACATCCTAACCCGCTTAGTGGATCATGGAGAATATATCTTAGAAAATCTATAATTTCAATAATTATAGTAGTTGAAAAAAGAAATATCTAGGAAGAAATATCAAATTCGTTAATTCATCCTAAAAATGTAATGAAGTTAAACGACTAGGTATTATGACCTCTCTCAAATATCAAAGTAAGATAAATGAATGCACAGGAGAACAATGGAATATGAAAATGTACAAAATAGAAACTAAATAAAGTCAAAAGACTCTTACTAGAATGATAATAGGCCATTGACCTAAAAGATAAGCACCTCCCTTCTCATCCTATGTTACCAATGATTGTTCTCTATTTGAATATACGAGGTCTCAACACACCTAGAAAACATCACATGTTAAAGATAATAATCAATCAGGAAAGACCCACTATGGTGCTGAACTACAAGAGACAAAGTGTGACAAGAAAACAATCACTCTCTTGTGAAGATATGTTAGAACACATGTAAAGTAATAGTGATACCATCCAAAGGATTCTTTAGTGGATTCAGAATTGTCTAGGATCCTAACTTAATAAAAATAGAAAACATCACGTGCCACAAAGACAAGGAAAGATATGTGGGAAAGGAAAATAGGCTCCTCTATTAATGGATGACACTAAACCATGGTACCTATGAATAGTGGATCAAAGTTATTATGTTAGCTAAAAGAATTATTTAATCTATGCTCAACAAAATCTAGTTCTCTCCTATCAAATAGTGTAAATAGTGTAAAGTTGCTATGTGAATGACTATCCTAAATAATGTAAAGTTGCTATGTGAGTGACTATCCTTATTGATATGGTACCTATGAATAGTGGATCAAAGTTTTTATGTTAGCTAAAAGAATTATTTAATCAATGGTCAACAAAATCCAGTTCTCTCCTATCAAATAGTGTAAATAGTGTAAAGTTGGCATGCCAGTGACGATCCTTATTGATATGGTACCTATGAAGAGTGGATCAAAGTTGTTACATTAGCTAAAAGAATTATTTAATCAATGCTCAACAAAGTCCAGCTCTCTCCTATCAAATAGTGTAACTAGTGTAAAGTTGCTATGTCAGTGACTATCCTTATTGATATATTTATTTAGTAGCTCTACTTTAAACTATTTCATCTAATGGTAAATTTTGAATTGGTCATTTTGGAAAAAAACTTTGAATAAACCTATTTCATCAAATGGTAAATTTTGAATTTGTCATTTTGGAAAAAAAAAACTTTGCATAAACCTCTTGTGTCACAAACCACTCCAAATGCCTAAATGAGGTAAATGGGGAACATTTTAATTACTTCAATGGAAATTCTTACATTATCTTTATCGTTCTCCATCCCCATCGACATGCAAGTATAGTCACATAATACAATCTATGTGTTAAGAAAAAAATATTGCCTCACAATTCAATATATATATTCTGCATTGTATTTAATACAAAAATTGTAAAATGTCTATTAACATATAAATTATTTAATGCTATTTCATAGAAAAAAATTAATTTTTCATATTGTAAAACTGTAACGTATACCCAACCTTTGCAAAAATCCAGTAAAATACAAAATAATACAGTATTTATCATTGAACTCATCATGCACAATTACAAATACCAACAATTGGCAATCTTCATAATCACAAAAAATCCATCAGTATCCATCACTATGTAAAACATCCCTAAGTTGCAATGAACAACCTTCAATATGCAAAACAAAACTATGCACAAAATCTTATGGATTCATAAAACTCTTAAAACTGTGCTACATGTTACGGATTCCTAATCTATAAAGCCAAACCCTTCAAGGAGCCATTAAAACATAGGAAGAGAACATTAAAACCCTCACAAAAAGCAAATAACACTCCTCTTCAAACCATAATAAACCAAGCAACAACAACTAGACAAAACTAGTAAAACCTAGAAAAACCCTTTATCATAATAAGAATTGGAAAAGATAAATGAAAATTTCAAAAGGAAAACTCTCATTTCATAATTGAAAAGAAAATAAAAAGTGTTCATGCACAAAGTATAAAAAGAAGCCTAGACTAAAGAGGAGACAACAACTAGGCAAAACTAGTAGAACCTAGAAAACTCTTTATCATAAATTGCAAAATGAAAACTCTCATTTCAGAACTGAAAAGAAAATAAAAAGTGTTGATGCACAAAGGATAAAAAAAAGTCTAAACTAAAGAAGAGTTCGCTAAATATACCAACAATGAGAAACTCTTGTCACTTCCCCTACTACATGCCAAGAAATTTCAAAATTTTTAAACAAAAATATTTCAAAATGTAACTCACAAAATGTAATATATTCCACTACTATAAAAAACAACCACGTTTCATTTTTTAATATTTTTGGTTGAGAACAAAGTGGCATTTGACATCATTTCATTTGGAAGTTAATAAAACAAAAACATTCCAAAAAATAATGTAACCCACTGGTTAAAAAAATATGCTTTTCATCATTTATTTTGTTTAGAATGAAACCAAGTTTGACACCATTTAAAAAACAAAACAAGAAATGTTTAATCAATATGTTATCTACATTAAAATAATAAATAATATATTAAGTAAAAAAAATATATTTAGTTATATTTATACATAAATAAAAAAACAAAAAACAAACCGTCCAAAAAAATCAATAAAGCAAAAGAAAAGATCAACCACACCAAAACCGTCCAAAAAAAATGCAGATGATTGAAACACCGGAAAATCAAGAAAGTACAAAACAATTTGTTTACCCAGAACGATATGACGCGTCCAATTATTGCAGGCCAACGTAAACTCCTTCAGATGGGTTTAGTCCAACCTCAGAAGTGAATGGAGGATATGGCTGATTTACAAAAGCAATTCCGCATATCTTGTGAGTTATCACCAGTGCATACGCAAGTTATCGTCTATATGCTAATTTTAACCAATATATAGGAGAGTAATTATCCCATATGCGAATTATCACCGCAGGATATGCGGATCATTACACTGACATGCCACTTCTTGTTTATGCGAGGGATCTCATCGGAAAATCTGAGTAATCGCCGTTGAATATGCGGATTATCGTTATGCGAGTTATCATAATGTTTATGCGAATTATTATCAAACGATACGCGATTTATAATGTAATACGCGAATTATTACTGGATACACGAGTTATCAGCAGATATGTGAATTATCATTTGATACTTGTCTTATCACAACAAGATCTTGGGTAAAATAATATTCTAAAGATTCAGCTTGTTGGGTGGCTAGACAGGATCCGATTCTTGTGGGACAATATGATAGAATGTTCTATCCATCACATCAACACAGCTCTCAACCAGCAAGCAGATAATATTTTCAAAGATGGTCTACAGGCGGCTCCAGGTCTATGGTCTTTGCGGCTCCAGGTCTATGGTCTTTGCAGGTGGCTGATGAAGGGAATCTCTTTTCTATACAGGATTTGGCTCCTCCAGATTTCTGGATCGTTTGGGTCTTTATGATCTCTCAGCATTCCTATCCAGCCTCTCTAGCTAACAGTTTATATTTTCATATGGTTTTTATCTCAGCTTCTTTTTATGGATGCAAGTGTTTATCTTCTTTTTGTTGGCTCTACTATGTCTCTCTATGAGTTTTGACTGGCTGTCAGCTTGTATTTTTCAGCTGACTTCTTGAATATCCTGCTCTTCTTGGTTTTTTCCTCCATGATATCAGATCAATATGATCTATATGTCCCTCTTTTCTTCTTCTCTTCTTCTTATATGGAGGAACAACACTATATGTATAATGCTGTAGAGACTATGAGTAGGTGACACTAAAATGAATGTACTCTCATACCTGTTTTATATTTCTTATATAAAATTATCCAAACTTTTTGTCCTAAAAAAACAAGATCTTCCAGTCATTACGCTGATAGACGTGGTATCTCTGTGGTTTAAGTGAATTTTCTCACTGAGGGCAATCGCCGCCGAATATGCCGGTTTTCTTCCGGTTATGCGAGTTATTCCCGAACGCTGCCAGTTATTTCCACTGGTGCGAGTGATCCACGCACCCGCTTGGGTTTGGTTTGTTTCCGCGGAGAGAGAAAAAATTTTCTCACTGAGGGCAATCGCCGCCGAATATGCCGGTTTTCTTCCGGTTATGCGAGTTATTCCCGAACGCTGCCAGTTAGTTCCACTGGTGCGAGTGATCCTCGCACCCGCTTGGGTTTGGTTTGTTTCCGCGGAGAGAAAAAAAGACATCATAATAAATTAAAAGAAAACCTCGTAAATATCAATTTTTAATTATTGTTTTCGCTCCTAATATTAAATAAATTACATGTTTTAAGTCTTCTTTTGCTAATGAGTAAATGGTAATATCGTTTTCTTAACTTTTTTAACTCACAATAATAAATAAATATTTTTAAGTATTTTTTTTCCATAATAATAATAAATAAATTTTTTAAGTATTTTTTGGTAAATCATACATAGTTTTTTGCTTAGGATTAGTCCCTAAAACTTGTGGGACTAAACCTCCCCACCTAACCTCTAATCAGAAACATATTTATATATTTTTAAATTATTTTTTTCCTCATGTTTCTTTTTTTTAAATGGCTTAAATAAATAATAACATCATCTATTTAATTATCTTTTTTGTCATGTTTCTTTTTAAAAACATGATAAATAAATACTAATACTATTTCTTTAAATTTGGTTGGTATCATGTCTCTAAATAAGCATACCATTACTTTCACACACCAACCAAGGCCACCTAAAAAATGTTAGGTTGGAACTTGATAACAGCAACACATAGTTCAATGCACTCACATGTCGTATCTCAATTTCTGCCATCATCTCAAACCTCTCCATGGCTTTATCTACAACTCTAAAATCCTCTACAAATACATCATACCTTACCTCAATATTATGGTGTAGGGAGAGGTAATTTGAAAATATGCAAGAAATTACAAACTTTTCCATATTGAGCTTCAACAAACTACCCAATGTGCATATCATTGACACCCTTTGGCTTTTCCTTTGGTTGAAAACTTTTTGCATGTATGTAATTTAACTTCATTCTCCTTGAGTTTTGAATTTTTCTTATCCCTTAGATATGAATTTAATTTATGATTAAACCAAACATTGAATTTGTAAATTCGTCACTTATTTTGGAGTTTGTTCATCCCTTAGTTGTGCATCTAATTTCTGATTAAATTGAACACAAAATTTGTAGATCATGACAAATGTAATCTAACCTATCGTCTACAATGTGCAATTGACATGGACATTTGTAAGGGTGAGGTTTCTAGAAGGAAAAAGGAGAAATATGATAACAAAATTCAAAGGGGAAAATGACAAAAGATCAATAATGTTTGTTAAGACAACTAACATTCATTTCTAGTTAGTAGATGTACAAGAATGATCCTTGAATATGCATGTGCCAAGAGCATCGTTGTGGGGAACAAACATTGACCAATTAGGTTTAGTAAAAGCATACAAATGAGATATTAAAAGAGAGTGAAAGGAGTATGGCTGTGCAATATTTTGATAAGGTCAAGTATGATTTTAAGGTGTATACATTTATGAAGTGTAATCTATAAGAAAATGGGAGTACAATAGAGACATAATATCATGGGGGTGTCTAAGACATAAAGGTAAAACTCTTTATTGCCTTTAACTTCACATTTATGAGAAACAAATAAGGATTACCCTCCATGCAATCATCGCTAATAATAAGGTTGAAGGTGAGGAGTGATTGGAAGAACCATCATTTTGACTAAGAAAATTGGCACAAAGATATTAGTGGAGCTATTAATGTAGAAATGTCGTGAAACTTTGATATATAATCCATGTCCATAATGTGCAATTGAAGTGAAACATTTGATAGCTGAAAGACTTAATCAAATATATGTAGAAAGTGAGGTGAATAGACCATGAAAATCATCAAATTGTTGTTTTCCAGCTTGGCAACTATACATATATTACATAAAGAAACAACATTGGTTGACACAAATCATTTATCTGAACACAAATTTGAGTCTCATAAGAGGAATATATACAAATACCATTAAACAGAAAAAACCCCACTGCCACAATAACACCTCAATCACTAAGAATATGTTGTGAGACACTCATCTTTAAATAATTACAAATATAATGTACATTGCTACAGGGAATATGAAAGATTCTCAATTCCTTGTAAAACTCAAAGTCTGCAAAACACAAAATAATGGTACATGATCGTAACGAAGCAATCAAAACTAGTAATCTTGTCTAAATTCTAAATAATACATTAGGGATTTTGCGTTGAATACAACATTAAAATTCCATAAATTCGAGTAGATCGGTATGAAAGAAACCCTGGGTCACTCAGGGTAATTTGGTGGACTTGAATAACAAGGAATTTATTGTAAGACAAGCAAGAATTTGGTTGTGCTCAATATGATGATAAGTGCAATGTTAAAGTCGGTACTGGCATTTGAAAAGTACTTATAGAATCAAGAAGCAACAAAAGAATTATAACCTAAAGAATGAGATAGAAATTGTAATGTGACCTTAACTGTAGAGATAAAGATCCATTCCTGCTTGAAGTATGGAAGAAACACCCAATTATTTTCTGAGACTCTGCATCTAGAGAGGGGTGCAGCATAGAAAAATTTTAGCTTAGAAAAACAAAGCAAAAAAGGGTTATAATTTGTAGGAACTAACAAAATCCAATACACGATGGTACTTGATAATTGAAAGGCATTGAGAAGATGCCTTGAATATGTTATAATCAGTATCAAACCAAGCCTAATGACATCTACTACATATTTCACTAAGTGATTGTTAACCAAGGTACTCATATAATCTAACAAAGAAGTAAAAGCAAGCATATAACAAGGATATTCTCTTGCCAGCATCTATTGCGGTGAGTATGGTGAAATCTTGGAAATGAAACGAAGGAAGTTGTCAACAAAGAAAAAAATGGATCTATGTAGAATCTTGTCTTAGCTTACTTGAGTCTGGTGGCCATTTCATTGAAAAAGGAATACTCTTGTGTACACCTGCAATAAAGAAAATCCATTCTGAGCTTGGCTACTGAGAACCAACAAGTAAGGAAGAAAAAAAAATATAATAGTGTATTGTTTACCTGTTGACATGAAGACATTCAGAAAACCAAGACCATGGTCAGTCCATTCCAAAGTCTCGCATAGACTGGTGATGGAAGCAAAGTAGATTAATACCATAGATAAGAACCTTTGGAGATTACCAACTGTCAAACAATAGTAGAGAGTAAGAATGACCATGAAGAATAAAACACTAGCCTGGAGATTGTAGATGAGAACCTTCAAGGGAGAACCAAATAGAATTAGCATTGAAGTTGAGGAGAGGTTGGGTATTTTCCCTAACTATCCTCAGTAGCTTTCCCACCATCTAATTAGGCAGTGCAATCTAGTGACGTGGATGGGCACTCCTGTCCTGACATACAACTAGCATTTATTCGAGAAGTTTACATTTAACTTGGGAAGACGGTTATAATTTAAGCAATAACATTGCATTATAGATTGTAAAGGTTTAGCATAACAACAATTTGTTATGATATGGAGTCAAAAACCTTCATACAATGTTCACAAATGTCATCAAAAAATTAAACATAGATTACATATCAATATGTATGGTAGCCCAGGAATGTTGATGTCAATATGTGGGTAGAATGGTTACTAGTTAAATATATATGTATAGGTAATTAATGGTGATGGTAAGTAATTATAGTGGTGCTTACAAAAATGTCCTAGTGGCGCGCACCACTACACACACACACACACACACACACAATATATAATATATATATATATATATATATATATATATATATATATTCGATCACAACAAGGAAATAATCATTACTGGCGTAATAACTCAGTAGTTATATAAGTTCCATCATGATATGTCACGTTATTTGATCTGATCATGGAATAAATAAATGGAAGTTGTTAGTTTCACAATAATCAGTACATTGATCAAAGGTAAAAATCTTATATGCGGTCCTAAGACATTTGTATTAGTAAAAATTCTTTTTATGTAGCAATTATAGTTGTATGTTACAAGAGGGTTTTGTGATGTTTAAAAGGTTAATCATATGTAGGTTCATACCCAAACTTAACTAAGAACATTCAAATTGGAATATTTTTTCGGTTAACAAATTACTTTATCTCAAATAAGATCATTAACAGGTTTATTTTTTAGACAACACAAAATGGTGAATTATATTTACAACTAGCTTCCAAATGTGTAAAAGATATATAAGTTCACTTGATGTCTATTCTTTACTCTTGAAAACTATCATAAAGTAACATATTTACAACTAAGCACACTCTTAAGTTTTTTACCCGATTATAATTTACACATAACCCATCACTAATTGTTTTGGTTTTTTCCAAAGAAAAAAATGGAAGCAACAAATAAAATGACATTATGGAGAGAATGGATTCAAAGAAAATTTAGAAAGATAAAGTTTCCAAGCTTCATACAAAACTTTAGTTAAGTAGAACCAAAATGGTGGACAAACGAGCCTAATGATAAGATTTTGTGAAAATAAACTATTTAATAGTATAAAAGGTATATTACATTAAAACATAAATAAGAGTAAGTGAAAATACAAATGATTTTATTCCAAAACATCCATTCACATTCATCTTGATTTAATATTGAAATTATAATAATGTTTCAACCTCAAAGAATTCAGAATCAGATAATCTCTTTCAAACATAAATATACTAAATTATTAAAAATAAAACATTTTCAAAATTACACAATATTTATATCTTTAATAAATAAAAAATAAATTCAAAAAATGAAATAAATCCCTTAAAAATAAAATCATATTTTTAAAATTAAAATCACTTTTACCGGTTTAAATTAATAAAAAAATATGTTTTACAAATTTAAATTTAAAAATAAAATCATGCTTTGGAATTAGAATCACTTTTACAGAGTTCAATTAATAAAAAAAAATCATTTTACAGATCTACACACATTCAATTTTGACTCTCCTAATATCATTATAATTAAATTCAAATAAGATAAGCACGTATTGGCAATGATACTGATCATTCATTCAAAATACGACTGATGATGATGCGGAGGAAAACAATTATCTCGCTGTGAATAAAACAAAAACCAAGCGCACCTACTACTATGAGAGGCATCTTAAAACGCACCCCTCCATTTCCACTTAAAGCAAAAAGCAACCATCCATTTCAATTTACAAGAAAGCAAAAAGAAACCTCTCCTATGGTTCAACGGTCATTCAGCTCGATGAATTTAAAAGCAGGCTTCAATTGATTATTCTATCATTTTATCATTCGATCTATTATTCTATTATTGGCACCGATCTCGCATTCATTTTCTTCTTTTCATTTTCATTTTCATGTTCGCATTCATTTTCTTCTTTCATTTTCATGTTCATGCTTTGGTGCAGCATTTGTTTTTGTTTGATTCCATTCTGTTATTTTCATCCTTTCTTCATGCTTTTTTTGGTTATTTATATTCTGTTATTTTCATCCTTTATCTCTTAGTTTTGGTTCGTACAACTATGGTTATGTTTCTGTATTTTTGCTGTGCACGGAATTTTGTTTTTCTTTTTTTTTCTTTTTCATATATTGATTTGGTTCGAGCATGATCATCGCATGACCAGAGAAAATCAAGGTGAGTGCATTAAATCGGCATTATGCCAAGGTAACATAAATCATTTCCTTGCTTTATGTAGTTTTAAATAATCTATTGTATAGATTTTGTATATTTTGCAGTGATGGAAATCACGATTAGATTTCTAAGTCATTGAAATTATAAGTTTTGTTTTTATAATTAATGATGGGTATCGGGATTATACATGTAATGAGCAAGGATCTCTATTTTATTTTTAATAAACTTTAAAAAAAATAAAATTATTATTTTTAAATTTTATATGATTTTTTATATCTTTTTATCTAAATATTTAATTTTCTTAATTTATTTTTTTTAAATGAAGTTTTCAATGTATTCAATTTAGATTTATATATATATATCTATTTTAATAATTGTTTGCACATAGTTGGTTTAATAGAATTATATTTTGAAGATTCCTTGAATCCCTTAGGTGTGCCTTTTCTAGTTGTCTTTTTAAAAGTGCTTTTTGTTGTGCTCCCAGTTAATGGCATTGTTGATCCTCGTTAGTTCCCGCCTCAAATCAATGTCTGAAAGATGCTACTATGGTATTTAATGTTTTTTATATTATATTATATTTCCTCAAATCAATGTCTCAGTGTTGATCCTCGTTAGTTCCCGCCTCAAATCAATGTCTCAAAGATGCTACTATGGTATTTAATGTTTTTTATATTATATTATATTTCCTCAAATCAATGTCTCAGAGATGCTACGATAGTGTTTAATGTCTTTTGTATTATATTATATTAGATTTAGAC
>APFE030978854.1:81770-92548 GCA_000404065.3 Pinus taeda
TTCTATCTTCCCACTGCTGTGAGGGTCTCCATGCTTTGCACATTTTTCTTATTGCACTGCTACACTTCACATTTGAGCGCTGCCCCTTTTTCTTCTCTGCTGTTATGGCAGATTTAACTTCATATTTTTCCCTTAAAAAAATGTCTTCATCAAAGAGTGACTGTTAAGACAGTTCAGCAACAAAAATTTACAAGCTCCCCTTTAATGTGTGCTTGTCTTCTTTTGGCAGACTCTTCTCAAAATAAATTTAGATCCACTGGGGAGTTCAAGGAATTTTCAGATTGCCTTTCCTTCCTTCTCCATACTTGTGTAACTTTCCTCTTTTGCATGGGTCTAGCATGTGTAAGAGCCCATGTCAAGTTACAATCTCGTGCCATATGCCCAATGTTATGACACTTAAAACATTCAACATTTTTCATGAATAAAAATTCATGATTTCTTCTTGTGAAATTATTTCTTGGAGATTTTCGGGGACCACAACATCTATCTCCATGAAATTCTCTACAGTCTTTTGCCATATGACCAAAGTTTGAGCAAAAATAACAATAACCAAAAAATGAACTTTGGTACCTGGGAGATGGAGGTTTCCTTGATGTACTTCTGAAGCCTTGCTGCCTTGAGATCCTTTGATGATCACCATTGCCTCTTGCATCTTTGCCATCAGCTACATTTCTTCTTGGAGCTGGTTTTTTACTTGGAGCAGGATTTCTTCTATGGCAGCCTTCATTTTTCTCCTTGCCTTTGCTGGAACTAGGAGCATCACCATTTCTTTCTGGCTTCTTCACATCTCCTTTGCTTAAAGCATTTTCATCCTTCTTTGAGGATTCACCTACATACCCAAGTCCTGATTTATCAGATGGAGATCTGTGATAGCTGAGCATGTCATCCAAAGCTTGAGAGCTCTTCATGATCTTGTTCATCCCTTCAACTTTCTTCCTGAGGAGGACAATCTCCTCTTCCAATCTCTCACACTCAGTATTCTTCTTTGCAAGCTGTTCCTCAGTTTCTTCCTTGCTTCGGGTAGCTTCAGCTGCTACTATTTTATGGGAGATTATATCTGACCTCATTTTGGAGATTTCTGCTTGACTGCTCTCCATTTTCTTCTCAGCTTCTTGTGCTTTCTTCTTGGCTTCTTGTAGCTCAGACTTAAGGGAGGATACCTCTACCTTGTACTGTCCAATTTCTTCTACAAGTTTGTTCACTCTCTTGTGCCTTTGTTCAAGTTGACTTGACAAGGCATCTTCCTGCTTCTTTGCCTTATTCAACTGATTTGTCATGGACATGACTTCTTCATGATGCTTCCTTCTGCTTTCATCAAGTTCCTTCTTAAGCTTGGCAAGCTCTTCATCTTTTTCTTGCACTTGAAGCTTGATGAGATCAACCTTCTCATTTTCAGCTTCTATGATGGGTTCAGAATTTCCTTCTTGATTCATGGTCATGGTCAGTGCTCCCTTTGCATGAAGCTCATGCAGTCTATCCCATATATCCTTTGCTGATGAATATTTTCCTAGACTCTTCTTTACAGAATCAGGCAGCCCATCCAAGATTATCTTTGTTGCTCTTGCATTGTATTCCTTGGATTCTCCATCCATTTTGCTATCATCAATCACTGATTCCCAAACTTCAATATCTTCAGACTTTAAGAAAGTCCTCATTTTTATTTCCCATATATCAAAGTTCCCTTCAGACTTTAAACCCTCAAACAAAATGTTTTCAAATAGATTGCCTTCTATTTTAACAGAGGAGGGAGACACAACCTTAGGGGATTTGGACACTTTCTTCTTTGACCTTGCCATTCTTAAAAAATTTAAAATCCCTGACTGTGTTTTTAAAACCACTGACTGTTTTTTTATAACAGCAACTTAAAAACTTTGAGGAATACCTGAATCACTTTGGCTGAAACTTCACACAGCTGGAGAAGCTTTACTTCTGCTGCAACAAGGGTCTTTCCTTCAGCTTCTTTGACACTTCAAAGAGCCTAAGCCTGCTCTATCACCATCAAAGAGCCTAAACTAGCTCTGATACCACTATTGGGTATTTTTTTTTGCTTGCAATGGGAAAATACCAAAACCATCAAAATATAAAACACAGAGGCTGTGCTCTGTTTCCTTTGCTCCACTCCAGGATCTTTACCCTTAAAAAAAAAAAATCACTGAACATATTAATGCACCACCATAAAAGATTTCCATTCATTAAAATAAAATGACTGATATACATTCATCCTCTTTGCTGTGAGGGATTTACCAAAAACAACATTAAACCAAAACTCTGTTTTCACCTGAGAATTTACAGAGACATATTCATCCTCTTTTACTGAGAGGGATTCACCAAAACATTACAAGATAGATTACTCTGCCTCCTATGAAATTTTACACCACTGTGTAAATATTTCATTTACATTCACTGCTGTGTGAAAAATAAAAACTACAGGGATTTACACATTCACCCTTTCACTTCTGTGTGAAACAACTCATGGTTTTGAAACCAAAACTGCCCCCTGGTTTTCTTCATTCACTTCTCCAACTTCTTCTCCTGCACTGCTGTGCATTCTTTACATTTCTTACATTAAAGATTTTCACTCCTGTGTTTTTACCATTTCAAAAAAAATTCTTTACATTGCTGCTGCATTTCTTTTACATTACAGAATAAAGTCTGTCACATTTTCATTATACGAGCTGTGTGGTTTTTCCTTGCTCCTGCGAACAGACACAACTAAAAACACCATGTGCAACTCACATTACACTTTTAACCCACACACTAAAACCATTTCACATTTCCCTTCATTCTTATTGGCTGTTGCGAACCCTGTTTCTTTTTACCATGTGCGATTACACATCTTCATTTTCTGGTTCTGCCGATCCCTTGGTTTTTTTTTATATGCAATAATAATCATAACCCACGCACACACCAATCACATAACCGTGTGCAATTACATAACAATATATTTTTTTTACAATCCCCGTGGGTTTTCTTTCAATGGCTGCCGCGAGCCCACACAGTCTCTTGTTCTCCCCGTGTGTAATTCTTCATTACATAGAGTCAACGCTCATATGTATGAAAACATACGATTCACATGGAATTAAAAAAAATTACATACCCATGCTCCCACATAAAAAAATGTTACGGCCTGTAAACAAAAAACTTAAATACCTTACCAACGACATGTCATAGCATTAATCATAGGTATGGTTCATTAACATTACTCCACGCAACGACATGTCATAACATTAATCAAAGGTATGGTCCATTAACATTACTCCATGCTGCATTAATTTTTGACAGGCCGTATGTACTTCAGACAGGTTTAAACCACGGAGACCTTACCAGACAATCGAACGGCGGACAGACTTCACAGTTGATCGGATGGATATCGGACAGGGTGAGGTGAGCAAGCGATACCTTCCGATGGATTGTCAGTGCTGATGTCAGGCCAGCATCAGCGCTTGAACAGCTGTCAGCTCCCAATTGCATCGGAGCTCGATGCACGGAAACAGCTTTGTGCGGAAGGGTGGTGCGATATGATCCTGCTGGTTTTGATTTACCGCTGGGTGGTTTTCTATCTCCGTTGACTGCTAACTGCGCGCCATTGCTGCTGGCATCCCGCGCACAGGAGAAATTACCATTTCCAACAATTTTTGGATTAATAAAAGATTTACTCTGGCCTTTCAGTCATTTAGTTCATCTATCCGTGTTAGTTAATTGTTAGCTTAACCCATCCGCCTCTTTTTAGGAATTAACCTAGGCCTATTATTTCGTTATTTAATTAATATTTCTTTAATTTGTGGAGGTTTAGTGTGCCTCTGGTTAATTTCTATGAATCCATCTGGCCTCACGAAAATTATGGATGTCCTTTCAATATAAAGCCACCTGTATCATCGAGTAGGCTTGTAATTTAACTAGCTCTTTTCATACAACCTTCGAATGAATCACTATCATGATTCGTTGAGCTTGGCTTGTGCCAACAATGCCATCCTTGGCTTCTTGAGGGCAAATTTCTAGGTTTATTTGATACTCTGACTGGCCTACCATGTAGTGGCGTAGGTTTATCGTCCTTTGTTTTGGCGAGGGAGCCCATGGGTCCCTCTAGAAGAGGTTTAGTAGGCATGTCGAGTCTCTGCTTGCCTACTTCTCTACATTGTCACTTCCACTCAATCCTTGTATTGCCTCTTCGTTCTGACAGCAATGTCACCTAATTCCTAGATTTAAACTTATACCAAGTTAGACATCATTGCCGCGTTGAATATTCTCACTAGGCTACATGCTACCTTCACACCACTCACAACTTCCTAACACACCCCTACTCCCTCGTTTTCCATTGGATTCAAACCGAGAATCTTGACAAGCATCGCCCTAAGGATGGTAAAATTGGTGGCAAGGTGACTCAAAATTTGTTACAGGTGAATGATTGTATTTATTTCACCATATGTTTTTTTAGGTAATTTAAGTGAGTGTAAATTTGTTACAGGTGAATAATCGTATTTCCATAATGAAAATATTTTGAATATCTTATAAAATTTATATTTATTTATTTTTTTTTATAAGTATTCTTTATTATTTATATAGTTATTTACTAAAATAAGAAATAGGAAAAAAAAAATTCTTAATTGATTTTTTTACTAATATGTTTTAGTAAAAAATTATTCTTTTTTATGGAAAAAAATATGTGGTTTCACATAAAGTAATTTGTCTTTTATAGTTTCTTAAGCATTCATATAAGGTCTATATGATTTCTTCATTAGTTTTTATATATTTCAATGAAAATAATATATGAATTTTATATTATTGATTTTATCTTTCAAAAGCGTTTATTATTTTTGTAAATTTATTACTTAATTACTTAATTGAAACTATATATATTTAATTTATATTTGAAAAATTTATTATTATAGAAATTTATATATGTTTTTCATTCAAATATTTATATGTAAAACATTTTTTCAATAAACATCAGTTTGTATTTTGTTACTTTCATGATAAATCCATTACTTATGTTCGCTATTTATGTGAAGTTATTTTACTTTCATGTGAAATGTATATTTATAATATATTTATAATATATATATATTGAGATTTAGGCTATAGGTTTGGCTAGTTTACTCTAGCTTAGGCTAGAGTGGGGTAGGATAGGCAAGACTAGGATAGACTAGGCTAGGCTAGGTTAAGCTAGGCTAGGCCAAGTTAATTTAGGATAGGCGAAGCTAGTTTAGGCCACGCTAGGCTAGGCTAGTTTAAGTTAGACTAGGCTAGGTTGGGCTAAGATAGGATAGGCTAGGCTAAGCTAGACTATCTTAGGTTAGGCTTAACTAGTTTATTCTAGATTAGGCATGTGTTAGGCTAGGTTGGATAATCTAGTTTAGGATAGGTTATGCTATGCTTAATTAGGATACGCTATTAAAGGTTAGGCTATGGCAGGCTAGGCTAAGGTAGGTTAAGGCAGGCTAGGATAGGCTTAGCTTAGGTAGGATAGGCTAGGCTTAGGCTAGGCTATACTAGGCTAGGTTATGATAGGCTAGGTAGGGTAGGGTAGGCAAGGCTAGGATAGGGTAGCGTAAGGTAGGATAGCTAGGCCAGGTAGCTTAGGCTAAGCTAGGGTAGGGTAGGCTAAGCTAGGGTAGGGTAGGGTAGGCGAGGGTAGGGTAGGCTAGGCTAGAGTAGGCTAGGTACGCTAGGGTAGGCTAGGTGGGCTTGGGTAGGCTTAGGATTAGGATATGGTATGGGTATGCTGGGGTAGGCTAGAATTAGGATAGGGTATGCTCAGGTAGGCTAGGGGATGCTGGAGTAGGCTAGGTTAGTTTAGGTTATCCTTGGGTAGGCTAGGTTATGCTAAGTGAGGTAGGGTAGGGTACGGTGTGCTAGGTAGGCTAGGCTAGGCTAGGCTAGGTTAGGGTAGGGTAAGGTAGGCTAGCTAGGCTCGGTAGGGTCGATTGGGGTAAGCTAGGTAGGCTAGGTAGCTTAGGCAAGGGTAGGGTAAGGTTGGCTAAGCTATGCTAGGTACACTAGGATAGAGTAGGATGGGGTAGGGTAGGCAAGGCTCGGATATGGTAGGGTAGGGTAGGGTAGGCAAGGCTTGCCTGTGGTAGTGTAGGGCAGGGTAGGCAAGGCTCAACTATGGTAGTGTAGGGTAGCATAACGTAGGGTAGGCTAGCTAGGCTAAGCTTGGGTAGAGTATAATAGGCTAGTGTAGGCTAGAGTAGGCTAAGGTAGGATAGGCTAAGCTAAGTTAGGGTAGTCTAGGGGAGGGTAGGATAGGATAGGCTAGGTTAGGCAAGGATAGTTTCGTGCATGGTAGGCTAGGGTAGGGTAGGCTAGGATATGTTAGGTTAGGGCGGGCTATGGTAGGCTAGGGTAGGGTAGGCTTAGTTAGGTTAGGTAGACTAGGCCATGCTAGGGTAGGTTAGGCTAGGCTAGGCTAGGCTAGGCTAGGCTAGGGTATGCTAGGTTAGGTTAGGGTAAGGTAAGCTAGGGTAGGCTAGGGTAGGCTAGGCTAGGCTAACATAGGATATTGTAGGGTAGAGTACACTAGGCTAGGCTATGCTACGGTAGATAGGCTAGTCTACGGTAGGGGAGGGTAGGGTAGGGTTGGCTAGGCTAGGTTGGGGTAGGCAAGGCTAAGCTAGGTGATGTGAAATGTTTAAACTTAAATATTTTTAAGAATTTGTATTTTAGGTTAGGGTAGCCTAGGGTAGCCTAGGGTATGTTAGGCTATGGTATGGTAGGGTAGGGTATGCTAGGCTTTGGTAGGGTAGGTTAGGCTATTGTAGGGTTGGGTAAGCTATGTTATGCTAGGCTATGGTAAGGCACATTAGGGTAGGGTTCATTAGGCTAGGTTGAGGAAGGGAAGGCTAGGCTATGGTAGGACACATTAGAGTAGAGTTGGTTAGGCTAGGCTCAGGCAGGGAAGGCTAGGCTAGGTAATCTAAAATGTTTAAACTTGAAGATTTTTAACAATTTGTATTTTAGGCTAGGCTAGATTAGGGTAGGCTATGGTAAGCTAGCTTAGGCTAGGCTAGGCTAGGCTATTCTGGGATATGATAGGGTAGGCTAGGCTAGGGTAGGCTAGAGTAGGCTACCTTAGGCAAGGCTAGGATAAGCTAGCCTAGTTTAGGATAGGCTAGGCTACGTTAGGATAGGGTAGAGAAGGCCAAGCTAGTTTAGGCTAAGCTTATGACAGGCTAGGCTAATCTAGTTTAGGACACATTAGGCTAGGCTAAGTTAGGCTATGTTAGGTTACGCTTGACTACCCTAGGCTAGATTAGACATGCGTTAGCCTATTTTGGATAATCTAGTTTAGGATAGGTTAGGCTAGGCTAGTTTAGGATAAGCTAGTTAAGGTTAAGCTAGGCTAGTCAAAGTTATTTTAGTGTAGGATAGGCTAGGATAGATTAGGCTAGGCTAGGCAAGGTTAGACTAGATTAGGTTAGAGTAGATTAGGCTAAATTGGGCTAGGTTAGGCTAGGCTAGGCTAGATTAGGCTAGCCTAGACTAGATTACTCTAGATGAGATTAGGCTAGATTAGGCTAGGGTATGAGAGGCTAGGCTATGCTAGATTAGAGTAGGAAAGGCTAGGCTATGCTAAGCTAGATTAGGCTAGGCCGGGCTATGCTAGCCCAGATTAGGATAGGATAGATTGGGCTAGGCTAGATTAGCCTAGATTAGATTAGATTAGGCTATGCTAGGCTAGGCTAAGTTAGGTTAGGCTAGGCTAGATTAGGCTCGGCTACATTACGATAGATTAGGCTAGATTAGGCTCAGCTAGATTAGGCTAAGCTAGGCAAGGCTAGGCTAGTCTAGCCTAGGCTAGAATAGTTTATGCTAGATTAGGCTAGGCTAGGCTAAACTAGATTAGGCGAGGCTAGATTAGGCTACGATAGGCTAGGCTAGATTAGGCTAGATTAGGCTAAGCTAGACTAGCCTAGGCTAGATTAGGTTATACTAGATTATGATAGATTAGGCTAGGCTATATTAAGTTAGGCTAGATTAGGCTAGGCTAGACTAGGTTACATTAGACTAGGCTAGGCTAGCTTAGGCTAGGATAGATTAGAGTAGATTAGGCTAGGATAGACTAGAGTAGATTAGGCTAGGCCAAATTAGGCTAGATATGACCAGGTTAGGCTAGGCTAGATTAGGCTAGGTTAGGCTAGGCTAGGCTAGACTAGATTAGGCTAGATTAAACTAGGCTAGGTTAGGCGAGACTAGGTTAGGCTAGGTGAGACTAGGATAGGCTAGACTATGCAAGGCTAGGCTAGACTAGTCTAAGTTAGGCTAGGCTAGATTAGACTAGATTAGGTTAGGCTGACCTAGCCTAGGCTATGCTAGCCTAGATTAGGCTAGGCTAGGCTAGGTGAGGCCATGCTAGATTAAGTTACATTAGGCTATATTTGTCTAGGCTAGATTAGGCTTAGATTAGATTAGAATAGATTAGGCTAGGCTACATTAGATTAGGCTAGATTATTCTAGATTAGACTAGGCTAGGCTAGGCTAGATTAGGCTTAGATTAGATTAGACTAGATTAGGCTAGATTAGTCTAGATTATATTAGGCTAGATTAGGCTAGCTTAGACTAGGGTAGCTTCGGCTAGGCTACGCTAGATTAGTCTAGATTAGGAAAGATTAAGCTTCACTAGATTATGCTAGATTAGACTATGCTAGGCTAGGCTAGGTTAGATTAAGATAGGTTAGATTAGGCTAGGCTAGATAAGCTAGATTAGGCTAGGCTAGTCTAGGCTAGATTATACTATATTAGACTAGATTAAGATAGGCTAGGCTATAAGGCTAGGTTAGGCTAGGCTAGGCTAGATTAGGCTAGGCTATATTAGATTCGATTAGGCTAGATTATGCTAGATTATGCTAGGCTAGGTTACACTATATTAGGATAGATTAGGCTAGGCTAGCTTAGGCTGGGCTAGGTTACATTAGGATAGTCTAGATTAGGCTAGATAAGGCTAGGTTAGATTAGGCTAGGCTAGGTTAGACTAGGCTAGGCCAGATTAAACTAGGCTAGGGTAGGCGAGACTAGGCTAGGCCAGATTAGACCAGGATGGGCTAGGCTAGATTGCACTAGACAACACTAGATTACACTAGGCTAGGCTAGATTGGGCTAGGCTAGGCAAGATTAGCCTAGATTATGCTAGATTGTGCTAGTCTAGATTAGGCTAGGTTAGGCTAAATTAGAATAAGCTAGATTAGACTAGGCTAGGCTAGGCTAGATTAGGCTAGGCTTGGCTAGATTGGGTTAGGCTAGGCTAGATTGGGCTAGGCTAGGCTAGCTAAGGCTAGGTATGCTAGGCTAGGGAAGGTTAGATTACGCTAGGCTAGGGTTCGCTAGACTAGGCTAGGCTAGATTAGACTTGATTAGGCTAGATTAGACTAGGCTAGGCTAGGCTAGGCTAGGCTAGACTAGATTAGGCTATGCTAGGCTAGGCTAGATTAGGCTAGGCTAGATTGCTAGAGTAGATTAGACTAGATTAGGGTAGGCTAGATTAAGCAAGATTAGGCTAGATTAGGCTAAATTAGATTATGCTAGGCTAGGGTAGACTAGATTAGGCTAGATTAGACTACGATGTATTATGCTAGATTATGCATGGCTAGAATAGGCTAGGTTAGGCTAGGCTAGGCTAGATTGGGCTAGGATACATCATTCTAGGCTATTAGGCTAGGCTAGATTAGGTTAGATTAGGTTTGGCTTGGCTAGGTTTGGCTAGGCTAGGCTAGGCTAGGCTAGGGCACCTTAGGCTTAGTTAGATTGGACTAGATTAGGATAGGCTAGATTAGACTAGGCTAGACTAGGATAGATTAGGCTAGATTAGGCTAGGCTAGGCTAGATTAGGTTAGATTAAGCTAGATTGGGGTAGGCTAGTCTAGGCTAGGCTAGATTAGACTAGTTTAGGTTAGGCTAGGCTAGGATAGATTAGGCTATATTAGGCTAGGCTAGGCTAGGCTAGATTAGGCTCGACTAGATTAAGCTAGATTAGGCTAAGCTAGGCTAGATTAGGCTATGCTAGATTAGACTAGATTAGGTTAGGCAAGGCTAGCTTAATCTAGCCTAAGCCAGCTTATATATTTAGCAACATCATTTTTACAAATCTATTCAAAATTTTATGAGCAAGTACTATGTTATAAAATTTATGCAAACCAGTACTGGACCAAACCAACCTTAAGTTGATATACAGCCTCCTGCCTGAGGTTTGATCCTAGGTAGCCTTGTTAACTAGGCCCATCCTCACCCAGTTGTGCCAGTGACCTCAACTACTTCTGCTAGTGAGACTTGACTAATGTTAAACTATTTTATATATAATATAAACCATATTTAAATATCAAAAAAAAATTAAAAATAGTTAAAATTTAAATTAATATATTAAATACCTACTTATAATTCAATGTAACCAATTTTATAGTAAAATTAAATTAATATATTAGAAATGTCTAAATTAATATTATATAAAAACATTAAACACCATAATAGCATCTCTGAGACATCGTTTTGAGGAAATATAATATAATATAAAAAACATTAAATACCATAGTAGCATCTGGAGACATGGATTTGAGGCAAGAACTAGAGACACAATTTGGAAGAAGCACTTTAGGAAAGAGGAACTGTAAAAGGCACACCCAAGAGATTCAGGGGATCTGCAGAAGATAGTTCTATTAAACTAGATATACATACAAAAATATTAAAATGGATATATATAAATCTAAATTCAATATATAGAAAACTTTATTTCAAAAAAATAAGAAATTAAATATTTAAGTAAGAAGATAAAAAAATCGTATAAAATT
>APFE030978856.1:0-68448 GCA_000404065.3 Pinus taeda
AGCCACATTTTCTGGAACTTAGTGTGTTTTCCTTTATCCTCATGGGCTTTGTCCCATTTCAGAACTAGATCACCAACTTGTAATTGTTTTGAACTGGATGAAGTTGAATCAAATATTACTTGATAATTTGTTGATGTTTTGCATGTATAATTCTAGCCTTTTCCCTTTCTTCTTCTAATTTTAAAATTTGATCATGTCTTAGTTGGATAGAAGATGGGGGACTTTCTTCAATAAACTGCACTAGGGCTAGAGATGGAAGTAATAAATTGGTTGGTAGGAATGCTTCCTTCCCATATACAAGATTAAATGGAGAAGTACCTATGGAAGCCTTTTGTGTTATTCTGTCAGCCCATAGTGCAAATATCAAAGATTTATGCCATTTTTTATGATTCTGCTCAATAGTTCGCTTAATGATTTTGACGAGATTTTTATTGTTGGATTCTGCTAAACCATTACCTTGGGGATAGTAATTCGCAGAATATTTCAATTTAAACCCTCTTTTGATAGCAAACTCAAACATAGAATTTCCGGAGAAATAAGATGCATTATCGAAAACAAGAGCGTTTGGGACACCAAACCTAGTAATAATGAATTGATCTATAAATTCTATAATTAGTTCAGAGTTTGTTGTCTTCAGAGGAATTGCTTCAACCCACTTAGTAAAGCAATTTGTAGCAGTAAGGATATACTTATGTTGTTTGGATGACTGTGGAGTGATTTCCCCAATGATATCCAATCCCCACTGCTCGAAAGGTTGTTCAATGTTGATTGGTTGCAAAGGGAAAGCTGGTTTTCTTTGTCTTCCACTGGAGATTTGACAACTTCGGCATTTCCATACGTATTTGTGAGTATCTTTGAAAAGGGTGGGCCAATAATATCCAGCATGAATGATTTTGTGGGCTGTTGTATCAGCTCCAAAATGTCCTCCTGCTGGTCCGTCATGTAGCTCCTGCAAAACTTTTTGCGCTTCAAGTTTTTCTAGGCATCTTAATAAAATTGAATCATAATTCCACCTAAAAAGTACATCATCTACAATTATGAAGTTTTTCGCTTTTAATCTAATGGAACGTTTGTTTTTATAGGAAAGATTAGAAGGTGCGTATCCATTTTTTAAATAGAAAATCAAATCTGCATATTGTGATTCAGGATCTGTGATACTTTTCTGATTGATTTCTTCAATGTGTTCTGTACCTTCTGATTCTTGAATATTGGATGCTCCTACTAATAACCTGCAAAAACCTTGGCCTCTAACAATCCTTGCTGGCTTGATTTCTAAGTCATATTCTTGTAATGTTGTGACCCAATTTGCCCTTTTTTCTCCTAATTCTCTTTGAATTAGTAATTGTCTTACTGCTGAAAAAGGAACCATAACTTTTGTGTGAGCTTTTAAAAGGAAGATTCTATAGTGTTTGACAGCTTTGTACATAGCAATGGCTTGCTTTTCAACTTCTGAATAATTAAGTTCAACACCTTGAAGATTTGAACTATAAAATGAAATTGGTGCCTCCAATTTTTGATCATTAATCTGAGTCAGCACTACTGCATAAGACGAGGTGGATGCGAGAGTATACAATATGAAATGATTTGAAAAAATGGGAGTGCTTAAAGCAGGGGCATTAATTATTGATTGTTTGATAGAGTCAAATGCCTCTTTTTCTGCAGATCCCCATCTAAACACCGAATTTTCCTTAATCATTGTTTGCAATGGTAAAATAATCTGGGAAAAATATGGAACAAATCTTTTAACAAAGTTAATTTGACCCAAAAATGACTACATGGATTTTTTGTTATGAGGGAATGGAATATCAGAAATCTCTTTAATTCTATCTGGATCAATATAAATACCATCTTTGGAAACAATGAAACCTAAGAGCTTTCCTTGATTAAGAGCAAAGAAGGGCTTTTTTGGATTGAGCGAGATACCATACCTTCTGTAGCGTTCAAAGATTTGTTTTAAATCATGTAAATGATTAGACCTTTTCTTAGAAAATACAGTAATATCATCCAAATAAACAACTACTGTTTTATTGATCAAGCCTTTGAATGCTATATCCATTGCTCTTTGGAATGTAGCTCCTGCATTGATAAGTCCAAAAGGCATTTTTTGGTAAGCATAAGTTCCCCATTTAGTTATGAACATAGTTTTAAGCCTGTCATTAGGATGAACCAAAATTTGGTTATATCCTTAAAAACCATCTAAAAAGGACATTAACTCAAAACTAGCTACTGAATGGAGTATCAGCTCCATGGTAGGTAATGGGAAGTTATCTTTTTAGCTTGCTTTATTAAGATTTCTGAAATCTATGCAAATTCTGATGTCACCATTTTTCTTTCTAACAAGCACCATATTGGAGACCCAGTTTGAATGTTGGATAGGAAAAATGATCTTAGCCTTCAAGAGTTTATTTAGTTCGGTTTTTATTTGACTCTCTAGGTTAGGATGGATTTTCCTTAACTTTTGTTGGACTTGTTTTTGTTCAGAAAGAATCGGAATAGTATGTTGAATGATTGATGCATCGTATGTTTTTAAATCATCATATTTCCAAGCGAAGACATTTATTTTTTCGTAATAACCTAATGAATGTTGTTCTTTCTTCCAAAGAAAGTCCTAATCCCAAATTGATGTTTTGAGGGTTTTCCTTAGTACCTAGGTTTATCAATTCAAATCTTAAAGTGGAACTTTGGAGCTTTGAATTGTCACCTATTTAAACATGTCTTTAATATCATAAAGATCTTCTAGCTTAACCATTGGTTTCGGTATTGAGTTTTCTTCCTGATGTTCCTTCATTTGAAGGTCATGATCAATTTCATCAATAATTTGATCATCGTAGGACTTGTCAGAAGTCAAGAAATTTAAAATGTCTTCGTCATGATTGAACACTCGCCAATTGGTGACATTGTCAGGGATTAATGGTCTAAAAATTAACTCTACTGAGAATCTGTCTGGGCTATAATCTTCAGAATGTAGGAGTTTAGAAGCAACATTAGCTAGCAAGTTTGTTGTTGCATTCTGGGATCTAGGGATAGGAGAAATATTGAATGCTAAAAATTGAGATATGAGTTCCTGCACCAAAGACTGATAGTGTTTGAGATGACTAGAAAGACAATAAATTGTATTTCTAACTTCTTTTATGACAATTTCTGAATCACCAAACACTTTCAAATAGTGAACTTTAAGACCAATAGCTCTATATAGTCCTTGAACTAAGGCCTCATACTCAGCTGTATTATTTGTGCATTCAAATTCCAATCTACATGATAACATAGTTTTTTCTCCTTCAGGACTAACTAAAATACACCCTGCTCCTGTACCTTCACTAGATTTAGACTCATCAAAGTATAGTGACCAAAATAATGAATTATCAACAATTTTATTTACAGTTTTCTCAGCAATATTGACACATCTTGATCTATCGGTTTGTGAAAATTTTTCAATTTGGGATGTGAAATTATTTACTGAGAAAGGAGATGGTTGGGCAGCGAAATTGCCAAAGAATTATTCGGAAAAGTAATTCCCCAAAATATTATTATTAAATGCTATTGGTTGATTCTCCTGTTCAAATTCAGTGACAGTATGGGTCATATGTTTCTCCCAATCGATTTTGATTTGATTTGGCTTTCCTTTATAGGATAGCCACATATGGGACCAATCGGTAGAAATATAACCGTGGAGCTTCTCAAACCAATCCCTACTCAAGATTAAACCATAAAATTCAGGTATACCAGAAATTAAAATATCAATTCTCTGAACCACTCGTGGATCAGCTGATAACCTAATAGTTACAGAGTTGATTTCCCCTAAAACCTGGACCTTGGTCCTAACCAACTGTATAATATGAATTGTAGACTTTTGGGGTTCAATGTTTAATTTGGAACAAACTGAAGCTGGCATTATGTTGGAGGATACCCCTGAGTCAATCAAACAGTTGTGTAGATTTCGATTATAGATCTCATAGGTCAAGAGGAAAGGGGCAGTATGGGAATTTGATCTGTCTCCAATTAAAATTGTATCAATAGCTTCAATTCTACCAGAAGGTGGTTGACCTAAATCATTTGCAGCTTTAGAAATCACAGTGCTAGGAAGAGGTGAAGAAGGTACTGCATTTAATTCCTTAAGAAGTAATTTTTGCTAATGTTTGAGTTTGCTAAGTTCAAACATAGTAATGTTTCCCTTTGTCTTCTTCATATCATAAATAATATTGTAATCCATTGAATCCGATACTACCAACGTCTTAGATGTTGAAGGTATATTTGAGGATGATGGTTGATTTTGGGATGTTGTTGCCACCGATTTCTTTGTGGGCACCTTTTCTTTTGTAGTAGTGGTACCTGCACTCCTTTTCTTTGAAATTGACTGAACAAGTTCAAGAGTACCTTTACTCCTGGCAGTCATAGGAAAAGCTCCTTGTTCATTTTCTATATCGGAGTTGGGTAAAATGAAGTCCCACATTCCATGGCATTCAACAACTTCCTCTTCTTCGGGTTCGTCGGATGGTGAGACTGTTTCATCTTCTTCTTCCTCTTCAGGGTCTGAGTCTACATTAGATATAACATTTGGTGGTTTTGACTTAGGTTTCTTAAAATTTCTAAATGGCTTCTTTGTTGAAGTTTATGCTACTTGTTTTTTGATTTCAACCATTTCATTTGACATTGTTTTGAGGACTTTTTGTAGACCCTCCATATCATATGGATCTTTCAGTGTTTTCTTCTTTGAATCATATTTAAAAGAAACTTTTTTGGATTTTCTATCTTCAAGAGCAGCTTTATTTTCTAAAGCAATAATGTATTTCCCTACAACAAACGCTTCTTTCATGTTTTCAGCTAAAGTTGGTTTTGCAGCTCTATCTACAAAAATGGCTATATTTGAAGGTAGGGTTGTTATATACCACTCGCTTCTGATTTTCTCACTTGGCTTGGAGTTGGTTGGAATCTTATTAAAGAGTTTATTGAATCGAAAGTTGAATTCCTTGATAGGTTCTCTATATTCTATCCTAAGATTCGAAAGATCATTAATTAATGTCGCTAAAGATCTATCATTGCCATATTTAGTGAGAAACTACTCTTGAAAAATATTCCAACTGGTAATGGATCTAGAGGGTAGGGAAAAATACCAAGACCCAGCTGATCCTTGTAAAGTATAAGGGAAAATCCTAACGACAACATCTTCCTCTGTTACTCCTTTTAGATTAACTAATAACATGAAATTGTTAATATGTTCTTCGGCTAATGTTCCAGCATCTGGATTAAATTTTGGCAACCATTTCTCAGGATAATTAGGTAATGGATGTAATGGTGCGAGCATAGTGACTGCACCAGGACTATTCCATGGATTCTGATCCATCTTAGAACTAATAACAATTGATATTGCCGATGAAATTCCAGGTGTTTGGGGAAGAGTTGGTACTGAAGATTGAATAGGTTGGGATGTTGAAGTTGGTGATCCCTGCTGAACAACAATGTGTAATGGAAGAGTGGATGATTGACTTCGCACTGGAGAAGATGGAATGGAGGATGATGAAGAAAAGGTCTCACTGTCAGATCCTTCAGTGTTCTTTTTAGCCTTTTTCCTTTTCGGTAAAGGCAACTCAGTAGGTTCAATACCAAGCTTTCCGCTTTGAAGTCTGGTGAGAGGGTGAGGTAGATTGAATTGTGAAGTCTCACTGCCTTGAGATACTTCAGATTTCTATTGTGATATCGAAAAGCCTTGAAGTTTCTGGATGAGAGACTGAACTTCAGGAGACTCAGGACTTAATCGATCTGAAGTATGATGGTATTGAGCAGTGGCAGTTGATTCCTCTTCTTCTCGTTTGAATGCTGGTGTTCCAGAATGCAAACGGGAGGTCTCAGGTGAGGTGGAGGGAGATTTACTCTCAGAATGGTCTATAGGTTTTGATTTACTTGCCATTCATAGTTCATTCCCTCCTAGCGCCAAAAATGTTGATGCCTCGAAAATCGTTGCAACAACATCGGGGAAAACCACCCGGTCCGGACCTTAATGCAGCTCCTTTTCTGTTTGGTGTGGTGGCTCCGACTGGAGATAATGGGACCAGTTTCCCAATTATGGATATATAGGGGATGGATAAATGAGTGGTGTTTGAAATAAAATGGTAATGGATGAATGATTTAATCTAAAAGTAAAAATATGAATAATTATCCTATCCCGAGAAATCTATGTTTTTAAGTGTAACGCTTGATAATCCCTATCCCCAAACAAGCATATAGATGACTTTATTTGGTAAACAAAGACATTCATTCATATAATAATTACTTAGTTCAAATATTCGAACAAAGTAATCAATAAAACATTGTTACACTTATCCTTTATATATCACCGATACATATATGACTAAAAGAATAACATCCCTTAAACATCCAATAGTGAAAAATATAACGAGTGCTATTGAAAACACATACATATATCCAATGATAGCAAGAGTAATCAAATAACAATTCACATAAAGAATGAAATTAGATCATAGATAATAGTACCATATGTGTTGTAAATCATTCCTGATATCAATCACATTCAAATTCCTTTTTCCAACTTAGAGATACTTTCATATCAACGCAATAGTGCACATCCCATAAAAGCTTTCTTCGTTAGAATTTGGAATAATGGCCCAGTCTTTATAAAAAATATATCGGAAGCACAATAGTGCAACTTCTAGGTTTGAGTCTTATACAAAAACTGAGGACCCTTTCTAAATGCATGAAGGGGTCTATAAATACTAATTAAACTAACTAACTACAAAAATAAAATGTTATTTAATTGGTACAACTAAATCTTGAATATCTTCTCCACAGCAGGTTTGTTGGTAGTTGGCAGCATGATTCATCATTTCACTTGTTCTCCCTTTGATCTGAGTTGGCAGATTGCAAGCATCGGTTCCAATTCTAGAGGGCGGCTAAGATGAGAATGGAGCTAAGTTGAGTATGTGGCATCATGTATTTCGGGGATGATACAACTGATCACATCGGTTAAACACTTGAGGGCGGCCCTTTGACTGTATGGTTTTACTAATAAAAACCAATAGGTATCCCAAGTTAAACTTTGGATGCCTGTGATTAACCTTCCATTCTTCTCCAACTCTTGATTGCATGCTTGCTCCAATGTCTTAGCTGACAGCAATTTACCTGGGGTACATTGTGAAATCATATTAGATAGATAGAGAGTGTTATTGATTAACTCAATTAAGTTACTTGTAGATAATCTACATCTGGAAACCTCTCTCTCTGCTTTTATCAGCTGTGACTGCCATTCTAAGAACAAGATCTCCCTGTGTGATTCTAGCAATTTGGGTAGATTTGCTGCCTGCGCTTCATTGGTGTCTTGCCAAGCAAGAAATTTGTCAGGGTCTCGTTGGCCTACTCCAAATCCTGTCTAGCATCAACTGATTTGTCAACTATTGATGTCATTATATCACAAAGGGTCTCAACCAGATAAATGTTATGACATAACAGTCTTAACTTTGTCACCAATGCCTTGTTAATTTGTAGCGCTTCGGCTCTGAAATCGGCAGGTTGTGGAAGACTCTTGAACTTCTCTATTGAAGTGATAGCTGAGCGATTTGCTCATCTTTTTTTTTCGCCATTAGTTCATTCATCATTGTTACACAGTAATTTGTCACCGTCCCTGTTACCCCTTCTACCGCACATTGGAGGACTTATTCCGGGACCTGTGAGAAGTGACATAACCTGAAAACACTTGCATTGTATCCCCTTCAGTATGTACTTCATATGCCCTGAAGACACCTTCTAAAAAATACCCATAAAAGTAGCCCTTTTTCCATTGGCGTTGTTCCACAGTGTATCACTCGCGCCAATGGGGGAAATCCTCCAAAGAGGGAACGCCAGCTGGCGCTCTGTCTCAGAGTCGCACTTGCGCCAGCCCAGTTGGGTAAAGTTTTTAACAAACCAACTTGCGAAGGTTCTTCCTAGCTTATTCATGAACTGATTCCATGTTGAGTTAGTTCATTTGGGCTTCGAATCTCCATAGAAGGGAAGTAGTTCTCCACCTCTCATGGAAACTTCCTAATGATAAGGCCAATCCCATGAATCTTGTGGATGATCCTAACTCCTTCTCTTTCCTCTATATAAGCTTGTCCTTTTGCCTTTGACAAGCTAGTTAGTAATTCCACTCTTCAAGCTCCAAATTTTAAGTCCCAAAGTCTGAGAATTGCTAAGCTCATGCTACAAGAGGCCTTCTTCACCCCCATAAGGCTAAATCTTAAATGAGGAGATTCTTGTCTAACTAAGGAGAGAGAGGCTTGTTCCCCATTCCCAACAAGATTTGCAAGGCATGTGTTGCTGATCACCCAGTCAAAGGAGGATTTGACGTCAGAACTATGGTTGTATTGTTCTTTGTTTATCAATAATAATAGACGACTATCATTATGGTTCCACTCTTATTGTCTTTATAATGATGTTTGAGTTATATCCTTTCTGACTGATGTATAGTTGCATCTCTTGGATTTTATGTTTGTATTTGTGTCGTTCTTTGCATGTAAAGGTGTCCGTTCACGAGGATCATGGAGATTGTGACTAGCTGGAGCGAAAGAATGGGAGCGACGACTCCTCTACAAATACTAGCGTTGGATTCGAGGTAGGCCCTCATCATCGGTCTTTAATTTGAAATTAGGAACATGCGTGTTAGCGTTGTTTGATTGTTGCTAGACCCCATTTAGGCTAGTGGGATCGCCTCTATCCGCAGAGGGGGATTTACCTCCACAACAATCGTCTTTAACTTTGCCAATGCTTCTGATAATTCTTTCTGCTTTTGTATTGCACTTGAGTCTATTCTCTGTTTTTTTTCAAGCAACTGCTTATGCAATTGATTGTTTAATTGTTATTGTGTTGATAATTGCTGTTCCAACTATTCAACTTTCTATTGTGCTTCTGACAGTTGTGTTTGCAACAAAATAATTGCTTGGTCCTTTTCTTTAAGTAGATTACTCACTTCCGATGCCTTGTCCATAATGGCTGCCGAATAAGCTCCGGCATACTGAGAAAGCTTCGTTAGGTCATCGGAAGGGTCAAACTTTTATTTCCAAACTACATTAGTTGTCTCTGTTTTCTCTGGAAACAGGGAAGGTTGATTAAGTCTTCTCCTTTTCCGTTGTCTTTTTACTACAACCCTGTGTTTTGGACTGTAAAAGACATCTAATGGAGGTATTTCCACAACCCGCAAAATGATTTGATCAGATGGATCTTTTGGAATTATTTCTAAATCCGTGCTAGGATGTAGGCCATCGGTTCCTTCATTCGGAACCTTTGTTGACGCTGTATCTTGTGTATCTGTTACTTTGGGTGTATCGACACCTTTTGGACCCTCCAGATTGCTTATAATGGAGTCAAATTGTTACCATTCTTGGAGTAGTTTCGGATCAATCTGGGTATCCACATTGACATTTTCGCTGCCCTTATCCTGCTCTCTTTTCTGCTCTTCCTCAAGCTCTTTCTCCTGCTCTTTCTCTTTATCTTTCACGAGAATATTTGATGTAGCAAGAGGTTTGTCAATGAGTTTTTGTTTAGGCTTGATTGATTGTGTTGTCGGTGCAGTAGCTAATAAGTCCAGAGGTAGAGTTTGCAATCTCTGTTCTCTGAGCTTATTGAATTCTACTAGCCCTTCATTGTTATATCTCATTTTGGCCAGTGCTTGGACCTAGAATAATGACTCTACCGAAGAAAATAAGTCATCAAAATCATCTTCCTTATGATCAAACCTTGTGAGTTTGGCTTGTTCAAGCACATTGTAGACAACTTTTCTTGGGTCAAATCGCCTATTAGGAATGGTAGCAAGATTTAGCATGTTTATTTTCTATGCTTCCTTCTCTGCATGCTTGTAGTCATGCAAAGTATAAACATCGCATCTCAGAGGAAAAGTAGGCCAAGCCTACTTTTATAAAATCCTTAGAGTCTTGGATGTTCCTGCAGTCGTCATTTGATAGGCTAATTCTCGGACCAATAGCTTGTCGGGTATGTACAGAGGAAGGATGTGAGGCCTTGCAAGGCTACCAAAAACCCTTATGTATGTGAATTTATCCTCTCCAAACTAGTTTCCTAGAGCGGTTAGGTCAATCTTTGCTTGTGAAGAAATCTTCGGGGCAGGCTTGTCAAAAATGGCACGGTGAATAGGCAACATAAAACCATTACAAATTTGATACAGGTGGTCCTTATAGTGTGCTTTCCACAGCTTTTGGTGATAAATGTGAATCGGCATAGGGTCTTGTGGAGTCCATCTCCACCCCAGTATAGGAAATTCAGAGTTGAAACAAATAGTATCTAAAATACAAGCACTAAAATAAAACGGAGGAATAGACCTATCGGTCACGCGAGTTTTATTTTTAAACTCAAGAATAGCAGTGGCTAGTTTATCTGACAATATATTTCCCCAATCCATTATCTCATTGTTAACTGCCGCTTCCATTAAAGGAACCATTTCAATAGTGAATTTTGCATAATCATGTAATCCCCAAATCCTACACATCATTGCCCTAGCATAACAGTAAGGAGAACATAATGAATCTACAGAGTACTTACCTGAAGATTCATGTTTGTGCCTTGCGGGGCTTTGTCTCCATTCCTGAATTGGGGCCGATTCAGTTTCATTTTCACTTGTGAACTTCTCCAGAAATGCTTTATTGTATTTCTTTTGTGGTTCAGGCGAGTGATAAATTTTTCTTAAATCATCAGGTTGGAACAAGTTGAAGACTCTTCCATCGACTGTGCAGAATGTTCTATTCATAACAGGGATTTCCTCTACTGCCCATCACACTACATTTGTATATGGAAGAATTTTTTCTCGAGTTTCTATTCGATGTAGATATGAGTCAGCTAAGTTCTTCAGTGAAGCCTCTAATTTTCTAGTTGAATCTGCAGTAGCTTGCACCGATACCGTTTCAGGCTCTTCTGCTTCAATTAGATTATATATGCTTTGCCAATTTGTGTTTCCAAGGCCAAGACAAGTAGTGTCTAAAATCAATCCCTTCTTGCTTGGTCCTCGATCAGTGGTAGATTGCCCTGTTACTACAGGAGCTGATGCTGCCACAAATCTCTTGGATTTCTTCCCCATTTGGCTTGAAGTTTTTGCTTCGGCGGAGCTCTGCACAGGGAATAAAATGAACATAATACAGAGAATAGGTGGTGCGAGCCAATATGAAAGAGTTATATCAATTAACGAATAATGAAAGATTAAAATAATACTGCCGTAGATATAATCTCAGGGAAGATATTGGCATAACTGCTTCATTAATTGGCCACTTTAACCTGTCAATCATTTTAAATACCCATCATATCGTTTATACGCCAAATGATTCTTTCAAGCATGGCTTGAGTTTTTTTGCGGATAATTACGAGTAAATTGCTATCGAGAACGGGAAGGATTTTAATAATAATCTAAAATAATACATGCAAGCCTTTTCAATCTATTTTGAAACTTGCGCCTTGCTTTATTGGATCGCAATCGGAGAAATGCTTAGGTAGTAATATTTATGTCATTGCAAAATCCCCGATCCCCGATGGCGATACACCTTATCGCATCGGGAGGTTTAAAAGGTGTCCTAACATGTGGTGCGCTACATCCCCCGATTGCCGATAGCGATATCGCATCGGGGAAATAGTGGGATGGCCTTTTTTAATACTTGCTTTCCTTTCCCGATAACCGATAGTTATTCACTTTTCGGATCGGGGTAAACCAATGGGTCTTTGTATTATGTTTCCCTTGTTGTTGCGATATGCGATCTTGTGATCACTTTATCGCAATAATAAAGAGTTATATATTTATTTCATAATACTGATTCATATTTGTTCAAAAGGTTTATAATATATCGTTTCCTTTGGACCTTTTGATGAAGGATGAGTTGATACCAATTTTATTTACACATCTATATTAAAAAGGGACCCATTTCATATTATGGTTAAAAATAAAAAATTTAGGAAATGGGGGGGTTGTTGTATAGCACAACACCAGGATATCCCAGGAAGAAAAAATTGATTTGATAGCAGTAGGTAGTTGGTTCAGGGAGGAAAAATTTACCTACGTAAGGCTTTTTGGCAGCCTCACTAAATCCCATGTCCTCCCCTTGTATGTGCCTGATAAATTGTTAGCATAGGAATTGGCATATCAGATAACTGTTGAAGGTACTTCAAGAACCCTTAGGGATTCAAAGGAATAGATGTGGCCTATATTTCCCCTATGATGTGGCGTTTTCACCCTACATGACTACAAGCATGCAGAGAAAGAGGCAGAAAAGATTCAAATGTTGAATCTTTCCACCATTCTTAACAGGTAATATGATCCAAATAAGGTTGCCCATAACATCGCCGCTCAAGCTAAAATTTCCAAATACGATCATGAAGTGGATGACTTTGATAATTAATTTTCTTCGGCCGATACATTCTTTCAAGTTAAAGGATTAGCTAGAATCAAGTATCAAGAAGAGGGGCTAGAAACGTTCAATAGGCTTAGAGCCCCAAGGTTGCAAACTTTGACTTTGGACCTATTAGCAACAACCCCTACAGATTAGCCCCAGAGCCAAACTGAACATGAAGCAGCTAACAAGACTCTTGTAGCTGAAAAGATTCTTGAAAAAGAAAAATTGCCAGAACAGGAGCAGGGAGAGGGAAAAAGTAGTGAAATCATTAATTAAAACATTTATGTTGATCCCAAACTGCTCAAAGAATGGTAACAATTTGACTCAATCATCAGTAATACTGAGAACCTACAAGGATTTAGCACACCATAGGTGACAACTGGTTAGAAGACAATAACTAATACAGTTTTGATTGAAAGAACTAGCGGCCCGCCCATGATTCAAAAGGATGTAGAGATAATCCCCAAGAATCCATCCAATGAAATTGTTCTACATATTGAAGAAATACCACCCTTGGATGTCTTCTACAGCCCTAAGCATAGGGCTTTAATCAAGAGATAAAGGAAAAAGAGAAAACTTGATCAATCTTCCCTTCTGCCTTCACGAATGGAGATAACAAATGTGGTATGGAGAGAGGAAGTCAACCCTTCTGAAGATCTCACTAAACTCACTCAGTATGTTGGAGCATACACAACAGCTACTATGGACAAAGCATCAGAGGTAAGCATCTTGCTTAAAGAAAATGATCAAGCAATTATTTTGCTAGAGACACAGATACAAGAGAAGCAACAAAGGATAGAGCAGTGGGAACAATAGTTAGTAGCCCAGAGGCAGTCCAATGATCAATTAAATGAGAAATTGCTCAAAGAAAAATAAAGGATTGATCAACATGCAATTCAGAAACAACAGGAACTATCTCAAGCATTAAGAAAGCTGCGATCGTTAAATGAACAATTGAGCAAATCAAAAGAAGAACATATCGCTCAACTGTCACTGCAACTAGAAAGGTTCAAAGAATATCCCCAAGTGGGAGAATTCAGATTGGAGGCTCTCCAAATTACCAAAGCATTATCTAATCAGTTGAGCTTATTATGTCATAATATCTCTCGTGTTCTTCTGTTATGTGAAATCTCGTCATCTATGATTGATAAGTCAATTGATACAAGACAGAAATTGGAGCAAGCAGATGAAAGATTAACAAAGTTTCTCTCTTGGAAAGAAACCAAAGAAGGAAAAGCTGCAAATCTACCCCAAATTTTGGAATCGCATAAAGAAATCATATTCCTTGAATGGAAATCTCAACTAATGCAAGCAGAAAGGGCGACATCAAGATGTAGATTAGCAACTAGTAATCTGGTTGAATTGATTAATGACACTCTTTATTTATCAAATTTAATCACAAAGTGTAATCCAAGGAAACTTCCATTAGTGAAAGCATTAGAGAAGACATGGAAACAGGAGCTGGGAAAGAGGGAATGATTGATTGCAGTAATTCAAACTTTCACATGGGAAACTTTTTGGTTCTTCCTTGTTAAACCATATAGTCAGCGAACAGTGATGAAATGCCTCACCGATGCAATCGGTTATATGATTCTTGAAATTACTGATGCCACATGCACTGCCCATTTACATTCGTGTATGAGTCATCCTCCAAAACTACAACTGATGCTCACCATTTGCCAGTTCAAGCCACAAGATAGTCAGTGAAAATAGTGAACCATTCTGACCGACTGCAAGCATGCCTATTTCGGGGAGATTTTCATATATTTGTGATTTTTTTATACCAGCACATTGCATTTTTATTTCATAGTTTGTTAGTTTAGATAGTATTTATAGACCCTTTCATGTTTTTAGAAAGGGTCCTAAACTTTTGTATTAAGACTTGGATCGGAAGTTGCACCATTGTGCTTCTGATATATATATTTTTTATAAAACGGGACCTGAATTCTGAGTTTTAATGAAGAATACTTTTATGTGATATGCACTATTGCTTCTTGTAAAAGTGTTTCCAAGTTGAAAGGAGGGATCTGAATGCAATTCATATCGAAAGAGACTCAAATACATATGGTACTACTATCTATTTTTTTGCTTCATGCTTTTATGTGAATCAACGTTTACTTGTTTTGCTATTATTGATATATGTATATGCTTTCACAACAATTCTTTGGCTTATCACTATTGAATGTTTAAGAGTTGTTATTTTTCATACATATATGTGTCAATGATATATAAAATTAGTGTAATAGTGTTTTAGTTATTACTTTTTTCAACTACTTGAACAAAGTAATTATCATATGAATGAATATTTTTGTTTATAAGAAGAGTCGTCTATATCCCTACTTGTCATTAAGAATCATAAAAAATTACACTAGGAGAAAGACTTCCTGGGATAGATTAGTGATTTATCTTGTTTCATTTTAGAATGAATCCTCCATCATTCCCATTAGATATTAGAAAACCAATCATTTATCCATTCCATTTATAAATCAATTAGAAAACTGGTCCCATTATATCCAGTCAGAGCCACCAAACCAAACGGAAAAGGAGCTGCCTTTAAGGTTCGGACTGGGTGGTTTTCCCCGATGTTGATGCAGCGATTTTCGAAGCATAAACATTTTTGGTGCTAAAATGAGGGAATGAACTGCGAATGGCGAGAAAACCCAAATCTATAATCGATTCTAAGAGTAAATCTCCCTCCACTTCACCTCTGACTTCTCCCTTACATGCCGAAACTCCGATTTCCAGCAAGAAGATGAGAAATCAACAACCACTGCTCAACCCCAAAATATATTAGATAAATTAACTCTATAATCTCCCGAAGTACAGTCTATAATCCACCAACTTCAAGGATTTTCAATATCACCACAGAAATACGAGTTATCTTAAGGCAATGTAACTTCGCAATTCATTCCTTCTCACTCCCTCACCAGACTTCAAAGTGAAAAGCTTGGTATTGAACCTACTGAGTTACCTTTGCCTAAAAGGAAATGGGCAAGGAAGATAATTGAAGGTTTTGATAGTGAAACTCTCTCTTCATCATCATCCATGTCATCTTCTCCAGTGCAAAGTCAACCATCCACTCCCTCACTCCAGATTATCATTCAACAGGGAACTGGAACTTCAACATATGCTTCTCAACCTTCTCAAATCACAATATCTGCCCCTTCCCAATCATCTGGAACTTCATCGGCACTATCATCTATTAGTAGCTCGACAATGGCACAGAACCCATTGAACAATCTTGGTGCAGTCACAATGCCTGCACCTCTACACCCATTGCCAGCTCATCCTGAAAAAATGGTTGCCAAAATTCAATCCAAATGTAGGCATACAGGAAGATGAACACATAAACAACTTTATGTTGTCAGTTAGCTTAAAAGGAGTTACTGAGGAAGATGAAGTTGTCAGACTTTTCCCTTATACCCTACAAGGATCAGCTGGGTCTTGGTACTTTTCTTTACCATCAAGATCCATTACTAGTTGGAATATTTTCCAAGAACAGTTCTGAACTAAATATGGTGATGACAAATCTATAGCAACGTTGATCAATGATATTTCAAATCTTAGAACAGAGTCTAAAGAGCCTAAAAAAAATTAATTCACGATTTAATAAACTCTTAAATAAGATTCCTACTGCCTCTAAACCAAGTGAACAAGTTAGAAGTGAATGGTATATAACAACTTTACCTTCAAACATAGCTATCTTTGTAGATAGAACTACAAAACCTACTCTAGCAGAAAATATGAAAGAGGCACTTGCTGTAGAAAAACGTATTATCGCCTTAGAAAAGAACGCTGTTCTTGGAGATAGAAAAACTAAAAAAGTCTCCTTCAAAGATGATTCGAAAAAGAAAATGGCTAAAGATCCATACGATATGGAAGGTCTCCAAAAATTTCTAAAGACTATGTCAAATGAAATGATAGAAATTAAGAAGCATGTAGCTGAGACTTCAACTAAAAATCCATTTAGAAACTTTAAGAAATCAAAATCAAAACCCCTTAATGCTATATCTAACACAAAGTCAGACCCTGAGGACGATGAAGAAGAAGATACAGTCTTATCATCTAAAGAAACTGAAGAAGAGGTAATTGTAGAATGTCATGGGATGTGGGACTTTATTTTTCCCAATTCTGATACAGAAAATGAACAGTAAGCTTTCCCAGTAAGCACCAAAAGTAAAGGCACTCCAGAACCTGTTCAAGTAACTCAGAAGAAAAAGAACATGGGTACCACTACTAAAGAAAAATCTCCCACAAAGAAGTCTACAGTGACATCTACTCAAAATCCGTCATCAGCTTCCAATCCACCTTCAACATCTAAAACGTTAGTAGTTACAAACTCCATGGATTGCAACATCATTGAAGACATGAAGAAAACCAAGGCAAATATCACTATGTTTGAACTTAGTAAACTCAAACATCAACAAAAATTGCTACTCAAGGAATTAGATGCAGTACCTTCTTCTCCACTTCCAAATGTTGTATTGTCCAAAGCTGCTAATGAAACAGGTAAACCACCACATGGTAGAGTAGAAGCTACTGATGTTGTTCTAATCGGAGATAGATCAAATTCCCATACTCCTCCTTTTCTCTTGACCTACGAGATTTATAGTAGAAATCTGTACAATTGCTTAATAGACACAGGGGCTTCCTCGAATATAATGCCAGCTTCAGTTTGTTCTAAACTGAATATTGAACCCCAAAAGTCTGCAATCCATATTGTCCAATTGGATAGAACTAACGTCCAGGTATTAGGAGAAATCAACTCAGTTACCATTAGGTTATCAGCTGATCCAAGAGTGGTTCAAAGAATTGACATTTTAATCGCTGATATTCCTGAGTTCTATGGTTTGATTTTAAGTAGAGATTGGTCTGAAAAACTTCATGGTTACATTTCCATCGATTGGTCTCACATGTGGCTGCCCTATAAAGGAAATCCAAATCAGATTAAGATTGATCGGGAGAAATATATGACTCATACTGTAACAAAGTTTGAGCAAGAAAACCAGCCTATAACATCCAACAACAACATTCTGGGTAACTACTCATCCGAATCATTCTTTGGTAATTTTACTGCTCAATCATCACCTTTCTCAGTTAATAGTTTCACATCTCAAATCGAAATTTTTTCCCAAACAAATACATCAAAGTGTGTTAAAATTGCTGAGGAAATTGTAAATAAATTTGTATATCAACATTTGTTTTGGTCATTATATTTTGATGGGTCTAAATCTAATGAAGGTGCAGGAGTAGGGTGTATCTTAGTCCTGAAGGAGAAAAGACCATGTTATCATGCAGATTAGAATTTGAGTGCACAAACAATATCGTTGAATATGAAGCCTTGATTCAAGGACTTTATAAAGTAATTGGTCTTAAGGTACAATATTTGAAATTGTTTGGTAACTCTGAAATTGTTATAAAAACAAGTCAGAAATACTATACATTGTCTTTTTAGTCACCTTAAACATTATCAATTCTTGGTACAAGACCTTGTATCTCATTTTCTAGCATTTAATATTTCTCGCATTCCTAGATCCCAGAATACAACAGTAGATTTACTAGCCAATGTTTCTTCTAAGCTCCTTCCATGTGGAGATTATAGTCCTGATAGATTTTCAGTAGAGTTAATTTTCAAGCCATCAATTCCCGATAATGTCACTAACTGGCGAGTATTCAATCATGACGATGACATTTTAAATTTCTTAACTTTTGATAAGTCCTATGATGATAAAATTATTGATGAAAGTGAGCATGACCTTCAAATGAATGAAAAACTTGAAGCAAAATCAATACCTAAACCAGTGGTCAAACTTGAAGACCTTTATGACATCAAAGATAGGTTTAAACAGGTTACTAATTCAAAGCTTCAAAGTTCTACTTTGAGATTTGAATTAATAAACCTTGGTACAGAGGACAATCCACAAAACATCAAATTGGGATTAGGACTTACTTCAGAAGAAAGAATTGCATTTATCATATTATTGCATAGATATAAAAGTGTCTTCACCTGGAAATATGATGATTTGAAATCATATGATACTTCTATCATACAACATACAATTCTAATGATATCTGAAGAAAAACCAATACAACAGAAATTAAGAAAAATTCATCCTAACCTAAAGAGTCAAATAAAAGTCGAATTAAACAAACTCTTGAAAGCTAAGATAATTTTTCCTATTATACATTCAAATTGGGTGTCTAACATGGTGCCAGTAAGGAAGAAAAATGGTGACATTAGAATTTTTATTGATTTCAGAAATATTAATAAAGCGAGTCAAAAAGATAACTTCCCTTTACCAACCTTGGAGCAAACTCTCCATTCAGTAGATGGTTCTAAATTAATGTCCTTCTTAGATGGTTTTTCAGGGTATAACCATATTTTAGTGCATCTTGATGACAGACTTAAGACTACTTTCAGAACTAAGTGGGGAACTTATGCCTATCAAAAAATGCCTTTCGGATTGATCAATGCTAGAGCTACATTCCAAAGAGAAATGGACATAGCATTCAAAGGACTAATCAATAAATCAATAGTTGTCTATTTGGATGAAATTATTGTTTTCTCTAAGAAAATATCAAATCATTTACATGACTTGAAACAAATATTTGAGCGCTGCAAAAGGTATGGTGTTTCACTCAATCCTAAGAAGTCTTTTTTTGCTCTTGACCAAGGAAAATTCTTGGGGTTAATTTTTCAAAAGAAGGTATTTATATTGATCCAGATAGAATCAAAGAGATTTCTGACATTCCTTTTCCACATAATCATAATAATAAAACAATGCAATCTTTTTTAGGTCAAATTAATTTTGTAAAAAGATTTGTTCCAGATTTTTCATAGATTATTTTACCATTACAAACCATGATCAAGAAAAACTCAGTGTTTAAATGGGGGCATATAGAAAAAGAGGCTTTTGATTCAATCAAGAAAGCAATCATAAATTCTCCCGCATTAAACACTCTTGATTTTTCAAATAATTTCATTTTATATACTCTTGCATCTGATTCATCTTACGCAGCAGTCCTGACACAAATCAATGATAAAAACTTGGAAGCACCAACTTCATTTTATAGTTCAAATCTTCAAGGTGCTAAACTTAATTACTCTGAATTTGAAAAGAAAGCCTTTACTGTATATAAATCCATTAAACACTTTAGGCCCTTCCTCTTAAAATCTCGCACAAACGTTATAGTCTCTTTTTCAGCAGTAAGACAGTTACTTGTTCAAAGGGAATTGGGAGAAAAAAGGGTAAACTGGGTAACGGCATTACAAGAGTATGATTTGGACATTAAACCAGCAAAGATTGTCAAAGCCCAAGGTTTTTGTAGGTTGTTAGCAGGAGCTTCTAATATTCAAGAACATGAAGGTACAACCGATATTGAAGAAAGAAATGAGATAAGTAACATTAATCCTGAGTCCCAATATGCTAATTTGATATTCTATTTGACAAATGGATATGATCCTTCTAATATTTTCTATAAAAATAAATGTGCCATAATACTGAAAGAAAAAAACTTTATGATTGTTGATGATGTGTTGGTTAGACAGAATTATGATTCAATTTTGTTAAGGTGTTTAGAAAAATCTAAAGCACAAAAGGTCTTGCAAGAACTACATGATGGTCTAGCAGGAGGACATTTTGGAGCTGATACAAAAGCCCACAAAATTATTCATGCTGGGCATTATTGGCCCACATTATTTAAAGACACTCATGAATATGTAAGGAAATGCAGAACATGTCAAACTACCAATGGAAGACAAAGGAAGCCAACTTTTCCTTTGTAACCAATCAATATTGAACAACCCTTTGAACAATGGGGATTGGATATCATTGGAGAAATCATTCCACATTCATCCAAACAACATAGGTATATATTTACAGCTATAGATTACTTTACTAAGTGGGTGGAAGCAATTCCTTTGAAGACAGCAAACTCTGAGGCAATCATTGAATTCATAGATCAGTTCATCATTACCAGGTTTGGTGTTCCAAACGTTCTTATTTTTGACAATGCATCTTATTTCTCTGGTAATTCCATACTTGAATTTTCTATCAAAATAGGATTCAAATTGAAATATTTTGCAAATTATTACCCCCAGGGAAATGGTCTATCAGAATCTACCAATAAAAATCTTATCAAAATCATTAAGAGAACTATTAATCAGAATCATAAAAACTGGCATAAGTCTTTAATATTTGCACTATGGGTAGATCGTATAACACAGAAGGCCTCAATATGCACTTCTCCATTTAATCTAGTGTATGGAAAGGAGGCTATCATACCAGCAAACTTAGTACTTCCATCACTTGCCTTAGTGTAGTTTATTGAAGAAAATCCCTCATATTCTATTCAATTGAGATATAATCAGATCCTGAAACTAGAGGAAGAAAGGGAGAAAGTGCTATAGCTCCAAATCTCAACTCTTAAAGTTTGTGATGCTGCACTTATGGCCTAAGGCAACCCCTCCTTCCAGACCTGGTCCCAAAATTTAAAAAACTGTGTTTTACTCCCTATACGCGACATTACCCTGAGCTAAACGCGTGTGTACGCGGGTCTGTGTATACCCGACCCACGTATATGTCTTAAAACACTTAAAAAAATTAATCTCCCTAATTTTGGGCGGAGATCACAGGTTTCACCTGTTGATTACCTATTAGTGCCCGTGGCCCAACTGTTCCCAATGAATTCCCAACTAAAAAAATACTTTGCGAGAAGTGTAAAAAGGCTTCAATGGGAGGGCCTAAGCAGGAGAGAAGAGAGAGAAATATTACTATGCTGAGATTTACCTGACCAGGTCTGAAGATCCTTGTGCCTCCTGCACTTCCCCCATTTTCAGGAAACCCTTGTTTCCTTGTGTGATGATGTCTTTCTACTACTTGAGATATCATGGAGTAAGTCATGGAAGGAATTTGTTAAAGGCTTGAGACTGGACGAATCCGGAGGACGGTTCCACTTGGAGCCTGCAAAAGGACGAATCAAGTGAAATTATTCCTTTCTGTACTTTATTTGTCTATAATAAAATAAGCATGTGTCTTTGTTCCTGATATAAATCTTCTTCACATTTATTATATCAATGTTATGATTCATATATGAATGGTTGTTTAATTGCATAACTAACTACCTTTCAATGTACTATGAAGATGATTTCTTTATGATGTTTAGTCCATATACTATTGTACTTTCTTGAATTGATTGTTTTGCAGGTTGAAGGAGCAAAAGGAACTCCAAGAGGATTTGGACCTTGGTAGGATCTTCTCAAATGAAGGACCCCAGGTGCACCCCTTATCGTAGAGTTTGCTTATATTAGAATTATCGTTGTATGGAATGTGTGTTTCTCTGTATAGATAATCTCCAATCTGCTAGGGTATCAACCCAAGACCCTAGGGGAATTTATCCATTAACAGAAAGATCGAATTACACATGCAAAACATCAACAAATTATTAAGTCTTCTTTTGATACAACTTCAACCGGCTCAAAATATCTACAAGTTGGTGAGCTGGTTTTGAAATGGGACAAAACCCATGAGGATAAAGGAAAACACACTAAGTTTCAGAAAATGTGGCTCGAACCATTCCAAATCAGTGAGAAGATAGGCCCATCAACCTTCATATTGCAAGATCTATCAGGAAAGAGAGATTCTCTTCCTATCAATGGGCTTATTTTGAAAAAAATCTTCAATTGAGGAGGTAACCCCCTTCTCACTTTGTAAATATTCAATTTTCAGCTATATTTGTATGTATAATTAATTTATTTCCTCCCTTAGAAAATAAAGTTGTAAATAGCCTTCTATTGGTCTTTACTATTTTGAAAAGGTTACTTAAAATAAAAGTCATAATATTTACTTTTGATAGATGGAAGCCTTGAAAGAAAAGGAAAAGTTCTAGGAAATTAGGTATAATTAAATTCTGAAAACTCTTTTTATTTTTGTGAAATCTTCTCAAAACTTGAAAATACTGTAAATCATTCAAAAGTTTTAGAAGCCTAAAAAGGTTATCAATAGAAGGCAAACACTGATTCAATCTTATCATCTTCAACTCTCAAAATTGTCATCCATGTTTTCTTAAGGAGAAAATTATTCACCCCATCCATCAAAGTTTATGATTTTTCAGAGTGTAATTCTAAAATATATTTGATATAAAATATAAAATGTCTTATCACAAGCCTACTTACCATGATCATAGGGGACTGGTTCAACTGACATTACCAACATTGCATACCAAAACAGGGTAATGGCTTATTATTATAAGGCAAGGGGTCTCATCACGAGCTAGCTTGTTCAGTTAAATTATAACCAGTGAATGGCATTGTTAACAACTGGCCACCAAATGAGGACAATGACTTTTTATCTTACAAAATAAAGAAAAAAGGAAAAAATAAAAGTAATACAAAAAATGTGGAAGCATATCTTTTGGATTCATTCTTTTAAATTATACTCTGAGATGGATGGGACAATTAATAATCAAATGGTTAAAAGGTAACCCTGCTGAGACTATGAATGTTTGCTGGCAGCAGTGGCTCTACCTGTGACAAGGAGTCATTATACAAGCTAAGTTGGAAAATTATTTTGTTTTATCGTTATCAACCAATTAAGGTTTACTTAAAACTTGGAATTTATTTAATTTAGAGATGAGAAAGAGATAGAAAAACTAGTTTTCATTATATTCAGAATTTAAGATTACCTAGTTATATTAGATTTTCTCTATCTATTAAGGTTTTCAGATTAAGAAAGTTAAAGTATTATATTACTTTCTCAGAGATAATTGTTTCTCCCAGTGAATCGCCAATTATTGTGTTGTACAACAACCCCCCATTTCTATAAAAAATTTATAGAAAATATTAATATAAAATGGGTCCTTTTTTAAAATAAACTTAGTTAGATGTGTGAGTTAATAAATAAAATGGTATTAACCTCATTTCAAGAAAAATCCTTATTAAAAGGCTCGATGTAAATAAATCATTTTATAAATCCCTTTGATAAAAAACAAAGTGTTCTTTTTAAATATTGTAAATAATTCCATATTTGCGATAAAGCAATCAGAGATCGCATATCGCAATAACAAAGGAAACACACATAAAAGCAAAACTTCATCCAATCCTCTGATCTTAAAAGGGAATCGCAATTGGCAATCAGTGGAGTCATATGACAAAAGGATAAAATTTTAAACCAAATCTCGACTGCGATCAATTAAGTGAGCGCGCATCTCAAAAGATAAATACACTGAAAAATAGTTTGCATGCATAATACCCCACTCCATTATATTATAATATTACCTTTCGCCAATCAGAGATATTCATTGCAAGTGCTAAAGTCCTTCCCTTTGACACTCCCGATTTCCATTTACGATTTAATGCTGATCGTCGATCGATGAAATCTAAAGCACACTTGAAATAATCATTCGGTATACGATTGACGAGATAGGTATTTATGGTATTTACTCACCACAACTGGTAGTTCGAATGGCTATTAAATTTTACACTTAAGGGTAGATCCTTTAAAAAAGTTTATCCGTGTAATCCTTAACTATATTTCATTTATCGTATATCAATCACCATAATTCTATTCATTTTTATATTGGCTTTCAGTGACACTATCTCTGTATTATGGTTTGCAATTGTCTGTGTAGAGTATCTCTGAATCCATTAATCCAAAGAAAATGGGGAAGAAATCAAAGAAGTCCATAGCAACTCCTGCAGCCAAAGAACCAGAACACAGCAAGAAGGGATTAATTTCAGATATGACATGTCTTGGTCTAAGAAATACTAGCTAGGAAAGCATTTATAATCTGATAGAAGCATAGGAGCCTGAAGAATTAGAAATGGAAGCAACAGCTGATTCAACCAACAAGTCAGAGAAAACACTCAAAGAGTTGGCCTTTTCATTCCTTCACAGAATAGCAGCGCGGGCCAAAATCTTGCCATATACTGATGTGGTAAGATGGGTGGTTGAGAAAATCCCAAATTCAGATAGAACATTTTCCACAGTTGATGGAAGGATATTCGACTCATTCAAGCCTAAAGATCTCAAGCAAATGTACCATTTACCTCCACCCAAGAAGTGATACAATAAGGCATTTCTATAAAAATTTGCACAAGAAAACGACTTGGAATCAGCTCCCATCAAGCAATGGAGGCATTTCCCAGAGAAACACAAGCACGAATCCTTGGGTAAGTACTATGTTGACTCATTATCTTCCCCTTATTGCTATGTTGGAGCTATGATGTGTAGATTGTGGGGACAACATGATTCTGCCAAATTCACTATAGATATGGTCCCGCTGATGGAAGCTGCAATTAATGGTTATGTTATGGATTGGGCAAAAATTTTGTCTGATAGACTAGCCATTGAGATTTTAGAGTACAAACACAATGCATATAAGACTTCCCGAACCATTCCCCCTTTCTACTACAATGCATATATTATGGATACTATTTATTTTAATTCTAAATACCCGATACTCAGATGGAAGTGGACTGCCCAAGATCCGAACCCCATTCATATTTATCACAAGTAGTTGTGGAAGGCACACTATAAAAATCACCTGTAAAGAATTTGTAATGGTTTTGTTTTACCTGTATATTATTCTATTTTCAATAAGCCTGCTCCCAGGATATCCCAGGAAGCATAAATTGATTTGGCAGCAGTAGGTAGTTGGTTCGGGGAAGAGAAATTTACCTATGTAAGGCTTTTTGGTAGCCTCACTAAACCCCATGTCCTCCCCTTGTATGTGCCTAATAAATTGTTAGCACGGGAATTATATCAGATAATTGTTGAAGGGACCTCAAGAACCTTTAGGGATTCAAAAAAATAGATATGGCCTATATTTCCCCTACGATGTGGCGTTTTCACCCTACATGACTACAAGCATGCATAGAAAGAGGCAAAAAATATTCAAATGTTGAATCTTACCACCATTCCTAACAATCAATATGATCCAAATAAGGTTTCCCATAATGTCACCACTCAAGCTAAACTTGCCAAATTCGATCATGAAGCGAATGACTTTGATGATTTATTTTCTTTGCCGATACATTCTTTCAAGTTAAAGGATTGGCTAGAATCAAGTATCAAGAAGAGGGGCTAGAAACGTTCAATAGGCTCAGAGCCCAGAGGTTGCAAACTCTACCTTTAGACCTATTAGCAACAACCCCTACGGATTAGCCCTAGAGCCAAACCAAACATGAAGTGGCTAACAAGACTCTTGTAGCTGAAAAGATTCCTCAAAAAGAAAAATTGCCAGAACAGGAGTAGGGACAGGGAAAAAGTAGTGAACTCATTAATTCAAACATTTATGTTGATCCCAAACTACTCAAAGAATGGCAAAAATTTGACTCAATCATCAGTAATACTGAGAACCTACAAGGATTTAGCACACCAGAGGGGACAACTAGTCAGAAGATAGCAACTAATACAATTCTGACTGAAGGAACTAGTGGCCCACCCATGACTCAAAAGGATGTAGAGATAATCCCCGAGAATCCATCCGATGAAATTGTTCTACATATAGAAGAAATACCACCCTTGGATGTCTTCTACAACCCTAAGCATAGGGCTATAAACAAGAGACAAAGGAAAAAGACAAATAAATCCTCCATCATTCCCATTAGATATTAAAAGACCACTCAATTATCCATCCCATTTATAAATCAATTGGGAAACTGGTCCCATTATATCCAGTCAGAGCCACCACACCAAATGGAAAATGAGTTTCCTTTAAGGTCCAGACCGGGTGGTTTTCCCCGATGTTGATGCAGCAATTTTCGAGGCATCAACATACCTATAGAAGCACAGTAACAAAGAACCGTCAAAGCATCTTGATCTATTATATCATAAGAATTGCAGAACCGGAAATATAATAAACATATAATGGCATTCATAAATAATAACATTCACAATTGCACAGTTATATGGAAGAAAACTCGAAGAACTTTATTAAATAGAAGGGAGAATTACAACCCAATTGTCTAATCCAGCATCATCCTCCCAACATCAAAGCCCTCTTCACCTCATGAAATAGCAAGATCACACCAACAATACAATGCTCTTTCTCAAGTACAAACTATCAGCACTTCCTTACAAATTACAAAATTCCAGCCTCTAGATCTCTTAGATGAGGGATCCATTTATAGATGTGTGTAATGGTGTGAGTCATCTCTAGGTTTTTTATTAGTGTCATTCCAGTTGTTGCATTTGGTTCCACTTGGAGATTTCTTGGATCTCTTACTCATCCCTGGGTGAATTCAGAGAGGCAAGTGTCATAGGAGAAGTTTCTAGAAGATTCCCTAAGCATCCACTTAGCAAACTGTCTCGGACATTTTTCCATCCTCGCTCATCGCACCCTACAGAAGGCCTCATCAGTATGCATCACATCTGGCTAGTGTAGAAGTCAGTATGCATTGCCCCATGACAGTGGAGCAGTCAGTATGGTCTAGTTTAGGCCAATTTTGGATGGTTTTTCAGGTGGAACTTTTGGGGAATGATGTAATCAATTGACCATGTTCTTTTAAGGTATGAAACAACACTTTTAGGGGTTGAAGAGCCCTACTTTATTGACATATAAGATTGGGGTTGAAGTTCCCAAATATATCTATAACACCTGTCAGCACAAATGGACACTCTGCAAGTAAAATAGAAGCAGCTGGAACTCAACAGGACCATGGCAATATTTTGTCCGAAGTGCAGGAAGAAGCACCTGAAAAGGGAATGTCCGCTAAATTCCATAGAGGAATGTGCAATTTGTGAGCTCAATCATGCGACAAGCTCATGCCCTTCCTTGCCAAGCCTGAAAGCAGTATTTCAAGGAATGGGGGAGGACACGAAGCAACTGTACCTCATTGGATCTAGGAAGCCATGACAGCCTCAACCACCGATGGGAAATCAAGGTATGTACCTGGATCCATCTCAGTATTTCAATAATTGCAATATGAATCCTCAAACCTTGCCTTATCCCCCCATGTGGCCGCAATACCAGTATCCACCTTGGCAATAGTGGAACCCTCAAGCCAGTACGAGCTCTTCATGGGCTCCAACTTAGCGAGGATCCTCTCCTAGGCAGTTTCCTCAGTAGATGCCTTAGCAGATACCACAATAGCAGCTCCAATTACCCTCCAATGTGCCTCCTGGTAACCACCCTGCCAATCGTCATCTTCCAATGCAACCTAAGCCTAACCCTAACAACAAGGGAGCTCATCAAGCTGATTTTCTTAACCTTCCTTCATATAGTATCTCCACTACAGAGTTGTATGAAATGAATCTGCGATTAGGTCGAACAATTAACGTCCAACCTCCTCCAGTTATCATTGAACAACTTGATAGTGAAGGTAAGGAGGCAGAACCGATTAGTAAAGAGCCAAAACAAACTGATAGAAACCAGGTGCCTCCTGTTAAACAACATCAACCTGAACCACCTTACCCAGAGAGACTAATTATGAGTAAACCAAGCCCTCAAGCTGAATTTTATTTATTAGGAGAATTGCAGAACTTATTTGTTAAAATTCCCTTGTTACAAGCTATGAAGGATGTGCCAATCTATGCAAAGACTGTCAGGGAATATTTTTCAAATAATCATACCAAGAAAACTAAATATCCCCTCACTATACACGTTATGGGAAAATTATCGTACTTTATGATGGGAAAATCAATGCCGGTGAAATATGGTGATCCGGGAACCTGATTTTGACAGCACAGATTAATGGGGTAGAGATTTCAAATGTGCTGGTAGACCTAGGTGCTTCCATCAATGTCATCACCACCGAAACTATGCATATGTTATGTCTTCACAATTTGAAGCATACACCTACAGTATTGAAATTAGCAGATCAACCTATAGTCAATCCTGTAGGGAAGTTGGAAGATGTGACAATTTCAGTGGATTCATGGCATTACCCCATATATTTCCTGGTGTTACATACACAGTCTTTAGTGGGTGGTCATCCATTGATTTTGGATAGACCATGGTTGGCCACTGCAGATGCTTACATTGGGTGTCACTGAGGAAATATGGTTATTTATGATGGGCATAACACTAAGAATTTAGTGTTATATCCACCTGCAGAACCAAATTCACCCATAAAACTAGCAAGTGGCAAGAAAGTTGTATCTGCGGTAGAGGTTGAAATGGAAGATGAAGAAGTGAGGCCAGTCCTCACTATTGGACAGACCCTTCAGTTAAAATTGGAATCAGAAGATGATGTAATCACTTCCTTCATGGATGATCCTTGTTCTGTTTCAGAACCAAACTAGTTGATCCTAGAATCTATCCTAAGTTGTGAGACTCAAGAAAAGATGGAAATAGCAGAAGGATTAGAGGAACCACCTGCTGATGCACCCCATGAAAGTGTTCAAGTGGAATTGGAACCCGGGAAAACTTTGAATATTAATCCAAACCTATCAGAATCCCAGAAGAATAAACTTATAAACGTTCTACAGAAACATAAAGAGGCCTTCACCTAGGATTATGCAGATATGAATGGGATCCTTGCCAACTTATGCACCCATCACATATATCAAGGAAGATTGTCGTCGTATAAGACAACCTCAGAGTTGAATGAACCCTACACTAAAAAATGTTGTGAAAGAAGAGCTTCAAAAATTACTGGATGTAGGTTTTATCTATCCTATCTCAAATAGCCAATGGGTCTCACCGTTAGTAATCGTCCCCAAGAAGAATGGAAAACGGCGGATCTACATAGATTATCGAGAGTTAAATAAGGTGACGCAGAACGACCATTTAACCTAGCCATTTATTGATCAAGTTTTAGACACATTGGCTGGAAAGAAATTTTTCTCATTTCTAGATGGGTTTAGTGGATATAACCAGATCCAGATTACTCCTGAGGACCAGGACAAGACCATTTTCATATACCCCTAGGGAACATTTTCATACCAGGTCCTTTTTGACCTATGTAATGCTCCTGCAACATTCCAGAGGGAAATTCTGGGAATCTTCTCTAACTTGATAGATGACAGTGTTGAAATCTTTATGGATGATTTTACTCCATATGGGGACTTGTTTTTGGAGGGGTTGAAAAATTTCGAAAAATTTCTCGCAAGGTGTATACAAGCGCGTGTCTCTCTGAGTACAGTAAAATGCCACATGATGATGGAAGAGAGAATTGTTCTGGGACATTTGCTCTCAGCTTAAGGGATCAGGATGGACCCAGCAAAGATAAAGGTAATTCTGCACTTCCCAACATCTAATATGCCCACACAGGTACCCAATTTCATTGGTTGTGTTGGTTATTATAGACGTTTCATAGAAAATTTTGCAAAAGTAGCATAGCCACTGTTTCAATTACTAACAAAAGATTCATAATTTGTGTGGTCAGATGCATGTGATGCAACCTTTACAAAAATTAAAGAATTAGTCTGTAGTGCTCCAATCCTTAGAGGACCAGACTGGGCATTACCTTTACACATTCATATGGATGCCTCTCAAACAAAAATTGGTGTAGTATTGGGATAGCAAGAAGATAAGGTACCTTACGCAGTCTACTATGTTAGTAAAAATTTGGCCCCTGCTAAATTAAACTACATGGTGACTAAGAAAGAGTTACTTGCTGTCATTTATGCCATCAACAAGTTCTGGCACTACATTACTGGGTATCCTACTTTTGTGCATATCGATCATGCAGCCATCAGGTATTTAATGAACAAACCTGTTACCCCTAGTCGTATTACGAGATGGTTGTTGCTACTATAGGAATTTGATATTACTATAGTAGATAAACTAGAGAAGGAAAATGTGGTTGCAGATTTTTTATCTAGGATAGAGCATGATGGTAAGGATACACCAATCGAAGATAATTTTCCGAATGAGCATCTTTTTTCATTTTCTACTAACACTTTGTGGTATGCAGATATTGCTAATTATCTTGCTACAGGTAAAGTGCCTCGTCATCTATCCTATAAGGAGCAAAGGAAGATCATTCACCAGAGTACCCAATTCATGGATGGCAGGATATCTCTTCCATATAGGGGTTGACCGGTAGATTCGGCGTTGTGTAGCAGAAGATAATATTTTTGAGATATTAAAAGCTACATACGATGGACCCTGTGGAGGACATTTTGTAGATAAAAGAATAGGTCATAAGGTGTTGCAAATGGGATATTACTGGCCCTCCATCTTTCGTGATGCTCGGGATTATGTTCGAAGGTTTGATAGCTTTCAACGGATGGGACAACCTGGGAAAGCAGATGAAATGCCTCTTCAGCCCCAGATAGTCCTTGAATTGTTTGAGAAATGGGCCATTGATTTTTTTGGGCCCTTCAACCCACCTTCTCATCAGAAAGCTTACATCCTGGTCTGTACTGACTATGTAACTAAATGGGTGGAAGCTAGAGCAGTCATGAGAGCAACAAAGAAATTAGTGGTAGATGTTATTTTTAAATAAATATTTTCTTGGTACAGGACTCCAAGGGAAATTGTATTAGACGATGGATCACAGTTCACATCTCATATGATAGAAAAGTTGATGCAAAATTATGGGGTCAAACATAGAGTTACAAACCCCTATCATCCCCAGACGAATGGACAAGTAGAAAGCACAAACAAGGTATTGGAAAATATCTTGACAAAGACAATAGCAAGCCATCGCCGCGATTGTGCACAGAAACTTCCAAAAGCTTTATGGGCATATAGAACGGAGGAATACATTAGGGTTTTCTCTATTTGAATTAGTCTATGGGAAATCCCTCTTGTTTCCGGTGGAATTTGAGATTAGTACACTCAGAACAGCTCTAGAAGTAGGCCTAGATCTATCAGAAGCACAGAAACACCATCTGGAATAACTGAACGAGTTGGACGAGATTCGAGCAGTAGATGTCCAAAAAACTACTGTTGTTCAACAACAGAGAATGAAATGGCACAATAAATTTATCAAAACTAAGGTGTTTCATGTGGGGGATTGGGAATTACTGTATCACTCCCAATTTAAGGATTTCAAAGGCAAGCTCTGCACTCGCTGGATGGGTCCATATCAAGTGGATGTAGTGTTCAACGATGGAACGGTTAGACTAATTACAATAGATGAGAACCATACCTCATTCTTAGTAAACTGACACCGTCTAAAATTATACCACCATCCAGCCTCTAAAGATGCCTTTGTTAAAAATCTTTCTGCTGTATCTGATTTAATGGTCATTGGAAAAGAAGATACTCTCACTCTGTCCTAATATATATATTATATATATTATATAATATAAATATATATAAAATATATATATATATTATATATATGTTATAGTATGTATATAGTATATATGATAATATGTATTATATATTATATTATATATTATATTTTATATATAATAATATATATAATATATATAATATATAAAATAATATATATAATATTGTTGCTACTTAGTTGTTTGTCTTTTGCATGAATAACAAAGAAATATGGCAAGGAGAAATGTAACACTCGGTGTTGTTACTCCACCAGTGCTGTCATGAAGATATTGCTATATTCCGCTGGTGTGTGTCACTAAGTGCTGTTACTCCACTAAGTGTTGTTATTTTACTAAGTGGTGTTACTCTATAACTGTTGTTACTCCGTAGCTATTGTTACTCCACAACTGTCGTTACACTACTGATGATGTTACTCTGCCGGTGTCGTTACTCCGCAACTATTGTTACTTCGCCAGTTCCATTACTCCGCAACTGTTATTACTCCGTCGGTGTTGTTACTCTGCAACTATTGTTACTCCGCAACTGTTCTTACTCTGCTGATGTCGTTACTCCGCAACTACTAGTACTCCGTCGTTGTCGTTACTCCGCCTGTGCCGTTACTTCATAACTACCGTTACTTGTTGTGTTGTTACTTCCTATGTTGTTGCTAGCTGTTGTTGCTACTCCGTCAGACATGTTGCTTCTACTCCATCAGACATTTTGTTGCTACTCCAACAGAACTTTGGTTGCTACTCCACAATAAGGTAGGTCCGCAAGTACGTCTCTATCGATTTTATGGATTTAAATAAATATTCCAAACAGGACATTAAAATGTGTCGTGGACGGTTGTCATTAAATTGGGGGGGTAACTGTCATAATGAATGACGACGTACCTCGAAAAATAATTTATGACACATGATCCTTACCTAACTAAATATAATGATTTCGATACTCTGTAATCATACTTTTGATGTGTTGGGATGCGTATTCATATGCGCTGAGTCATATCAGTGACCCTCCCAACATGCTGCATTAAATTTTAAAAACATCCCACAGTACCACCTTAATTTTTCATCATTTCCAAACGTACCAATACTATTCATCTGTTGTTTCCAAATCAACCATGATGTTATTTCAATTTCCAATGGTTTGGAGACCTGTCACTCTCCCTTGCTAGCCAACTACAGTTGTCGTGCTGATTTTGCCTCTACAACAATGGGTGGTTGATCTATTCAACATGAACCTGAGAATACAAGGAGAGTTCGAAACAATCAGGAGGTGTGGCAGGCTTTCGAGAACATAGGCTAGGATGTTTATTTCAACAGGTTGAGTGGTTTGAATGAAGAAATGATGGCAGAATTTGCATTGAACTTAGGAGAAGGAGGCTATCGGGTCTATGGAATTGAGATCCCTGTAACAGAGGAAATCATCACGAAAGTCAGTGGGCTTCCTCAATTCGAGCAGCGATGGTTTTCGAGAAGGACTGCCCTCCCAGAATTCCCCGAGGCCTTTCTACAAGCGAGCGAGAGTATTGCACAGAAGGGTCGAGGGTATGACAAAAACTCACTGCCACATCCATGGGGAGGAGTAGCAGAGTTTGTCATAAAATATATGACGTGTGAAGGAAGATACTCCACCATCTTCAAATACCATCTCCACATACTAGCTCACCTGTGATTTCCACAAGCAGAAGCTTTTTCAATGAATGTGCCCTATTTTCCACTAAGGAGCCTTCACTTAATGGCACATTTGGTTTAGGGGTCGAGACAGGTATTGGTGGTCACCACTCACCACGGGTTGGTTCAGCTATTGATAATGAATGCCATTAGACAAATCTTGATTCCATGGGAGCTATTTTAGGGTTCCACAGAGGAAAAATAGTAGTTGTTATGGCCGCAAAGCAAAAGAACCTGAAGCTATGGAGGAGGATGCAGGAGATGATTATTATGTTGACCAAGAGGATCCAGAAGCAATGGAGATGGAAATAGAAGAACCTGGAGGTGAGGCAGCTCCCCAAGAGCAAGCCGAAACTATGGATTCAATGGCAAATGTGGAGATTGATATAGAAAGCCCCACTAGTACCACGGCCGAGGCTGTCCCACAAGAACTAGCCTCACGAGTGGAACTAGCATAGCAAGTTGATAATATGGCAACCACGAAAGTAGACCCACAACAGGCTAGCGTGGACGAAGCGGTTGATATGTTGACCGAGGGTACTCCACAAGGATCTCTTGCCACCGTGGAGCTAATGGAGGAGGATAATACGATTGAAGAGGAGGTCATGACCACTCTAACCATAGAACCCATGGAAGAGGGGGAATAGAGAAACGAAGGGCCCAGAGCTAAGGAAACCATGGGACCTGTGGAGGAAGAAGCGAGAGAATTAGGGTGTGAGGTTGATGCTAACCCGCAAGAACCAGCGTCAACTTCGGGGTTGAACATTGAAGATTCGTTCCAGTTCTCCTTCTTTTCCTCTATTCCAAGAGGAGCAAGGGTAACTTGTTCCCCTCGGCAGAAAGAAGAAGAAGATTTTGTTGTTCCTGTGGCTTTAAATCTTTCACAAAGGCCACAACCATACGAGTTGAATGCTAAATAGGCGGCAGGCACCTCAGAGTCAGAAAGGAGATAAGAGAAAGAGATTCTCGAGGCTGAAGAACGGGAAGGGATCCCAACAAGGACAGTAGCATGAGTGCATCTCACTAGGGCATCACCGGTCATGGTGAGCATGCATGAAGAAGAAATCATCATTGGCGAAGAGGAGGGACCTAGCAAAGCGGTCCCGACGAATGAGCCAACAACAAAGCTTGGTGAGAAGGCTATGAAGCACAAAATAATTGAAGAAAGGCAAGCAGTGGAGGAAAACCCAACGGTGGGCACAACAGAAGAGGTTTTGTGGGATTTACCTCCAGTTGCCTGAATGGAGGAAATACTGATTAAGTAGGAATGGATAGAGTTGTTTGAACAGTAAAGACTCCCAGTTAAGCAAAAGTATCAGCTACAGTTTAGGGAGACAATGCGACTCAAAATGGAGGTAAGGAAACTGAGAAAGAAGGTGCACAGAATGAAAAAACAGATAAACAAGTATAAGTGGTAAGCCAAAAATTCCAAGACCATCAGGGTTGAAGCAGAAACTCAAGTGGACCTGACAGCCACAACCTCTGCTGCCACTCAAACAGACCTGGTCGAATGACTATTTGAAGACTAGGAATATGCCTTAACAACTGAAATAAAATATTTGAAATCTACTGCAGCTCAATACAAAAATGAGATTAGGAAGACTAAGGAAAGAGCCTCCACAACCATCTTTGGATATGTGGAGTGCATAGCGTTATGAGATTAAGGCATGTGAAGCAGCAGCTCAAGATGGAGCAGCTAGAAAAGCAAGTGGCAGAACTGAAGGTTGATAAGGAGGAGATGTTCAATCTGGTGCAAGAGGTTATGGCATGTCATCCCCCTGGTTCTTGTTATTCTTTATTTTTGCATGAATGTTTCCTTTTATTTTGCATGGAAAGCATCAAAAACGAGATCAGCTATGAGATAGAATATGATGTACAATTCCTCCGAATCTTGAGGATTCATGACATGCCAACTCAACATCTGATGTGTGAATTTTACCTGCACGGGGATCAACTGCGTTTGGACAGAGATTTTAACCCAGTTACGTATGTAGCGGACATTCATTTAAGGGCCCTCACCTCTTATGCTTTCAATCAGATTCACTGGGAGAAGGCTTGTAACACTTTTGAATCCAATCAAGTTACAAAGCCATTTATCGTAAGAGGAGAACATGAGAGGTCAGTCAAAATTTTCAATAAGCATAACACCTTTTTGGGAATTGGGGGGAATAGAGATAGAATGGTGAGGACACAAAGATGGTGTCTTGATCTTTGTGTCAAGCAACTCACCAAATTTCAAAAAGAGGCCCTTGACTGCTGTCAAAGAAGGTGGATGATGTCACCTACAGCTGTCCGGAATAGGGAACCTTTTGGGGCACCAAATTTTGCACGATACTCACCATAGTGCCCAAATATGTGGCATGTATCCATACATGTGGGACCTGGTGGATGGGGATCTGGTTTTAGTTTCCTATTCTTTGGTTGCCTGCCAAAATTTACACTCCAACTTATGATATTCCAAAGGATTGGTGGAAGGAAGTTCTCGTTTCGGATGGGTTTAAAGTTTCAGGGACAGAGATGGTCGTGGAATATGATCTCGCCTAACTCCATGAGACCTACAGTCCACAGAATCCAGACTTGTAGAGGCAGCAGACTACATGAGGACATGTAGAAGGCTAGTTGGGGGGAGATGTTGGGTACCAAAGTAGGCCATCTTTCTGTCCATTTCTATTATCCTTTTTGACCTTTTTGTACTCATTTACCTATGTTGCTATGCTAAAATTACAAGGTATATACCCCTGACTTGTCCAATTGGAATATTTTAATTAATGAAGTAAATTCACAGAGTATTATCTATTCATGGTCTTAAGACATATGTTTGGTCGTAGCTTGGAGAACAGGAACCCTCGCTTCATCATCTCGCAACAGATCTGGTAACGGTCAGCCATAAGGAGGCTGCGTAGCTGGAGTCACGATTCCCTGGAACTATTCTTGGACCTTTTTGCTATCTCGGACATCTGGTGTTGGTGTCGTTCCAACTCATGCACATTTTGAATATGTGGTTACCATGTTTCAGGGAGATCTATTAATCTCCCTCGCTGTGTATAAGATGTAGATTGTTCCTGTGAATGGGGGTTCTCCCTTCGCTATTGTAATCACCTATTACATATTAATAAAATATCACCTGTTTTGCTTCTCCAATATTTTCCGTGACTAACGCAGCCCTGATCAGAGAGCTAGGCCCGCTCTTCTAATCAGGTGTTGCGTCTTTGTGTGTGTGTCATTTATTAGTTTATGCTTGTTGTTACATTTCTTTACTGTTTATGATTATTTCTGAAGTTCTGTAGTTAGTTTAATCTTATAGCCTTATTTTGAATCTTAAACAATTAACCCTTGATCGGAACAGATTACATGTTTTCTCCTGCATAGACCTTGTGTGTTGCCTTGAAAGGGTACGCACTCGGATTGATAACTTTATGTCACAATAGGGTGAATAAATCATTCATACCTGGACACCAACAAGATACAGAGCCCAAGTCTATCGACAAGCAATATATAACTATGGAGGAACAAGAAACAACGTCACAACATACTAAAATTATCCTTGCTCTGCCCACATCGGAGATTATTCTGAAAGTGACTGAAATACCTCCAATCGATGTGTTCTATAGCCCTCTACACAAGGTTGTACTTAGAAGGCAGAGAAAAAGGAGAAGGATAGTTGCACCTGAATTCCCACCTGGAAACGAGACCATGGAAATTGTCTGGAAGGACATTCCTTTCAGTCTTAATTAGACTATCACAGTTCACGGGAGTATATGCATAGGCCACTATGGGGAAGGCTACTAAGGTCTCTACTCTACTAAGGGAGAAAGAGGAAAGAATTGCACAACTCGAATAAGATCTCGAGGCAGAGAAAACAAGTGCAAACAGGCAAGTGGCAGAGCAAGTAAAGAAATTGTAGCAAGACATGGAAGTCCTAAAAATAAGCCAGGAGGCTGATATATTGGCCAAAAACATGCAACTCCAGGAAATGCAGCAATCCATGGAAATATACAAGGATGTTCCCACTACTCAGGAGTTAATCAAAGAGGCCTTGGAATTAAATTTGCTTCAGGTGAGACAACAAGAGTATTTCTGCCAAACGATGTCACATATTTCTCCCTATATGACTACTAGGGACCAGCTGATGGACAAGGAAATCAATAAAAGAACAGAGTTTAATTATTTAAACATCAAGATCTCTAAGTTCATTGAGTGGCAAGAAACAAAATATGGAAAGAAGGCCAATCTACTCGAGATTGAAGAAACTCATAAAGACATTATCTTCACAAATTGGGATGCCAGAATCAAACAGGTTGAGCTAGCAGTCACAAGGGTAGCTGGAGTATCAAAGATCATCATCAAAGTAGTGAATCACATACTTTTCACCATCAATCTCATCAAGGAAATACGAAAGAAATTCCTGATTTAACTACTATGTATAAAGACAGGAAAGAAAAGGTGGGGATTCGAAGAGAGGGAATTTTGAAACTGACTGTTATCGGGAAATCTAGTGTCCACTCAGAGCTGTTAGTCCCACTAAGACTGGTAGCTGTCTTAGAAAAAAACAAACTAAAACTACTTTCACTTTCCTTTATGAGAAGTAGATAAGAGGGGAACAAAGGACACCAACCTCAGTCTTGCACTTGGTTCCTTGCTTGGTCCTCTCCCTTATGATAGATCTTCGCCGCTCCTTCTTCGTCTACCCAGCTTCAAAGACCACCTGTGGAATCAAAGTAGCATAATTCTATCGAAGAACATAGCTCTACAATCATAAGCAATACAGGACCAGATATGTATTGACCACACAAATGCATATATCATCAAACATACAAGAATGTGGAGGAAAACTTGAATATCTTTATTAATATCCAGAATAGCAAAGAGGATTACAACCAATTATTCTGACCCAGTGTCATCCTCTCATCATGAAATCCATTCTTCACCTCATGAAAAGCCTAGATCACCCAACACTATGATGTTGCACTAGGAAACCAACAGAACTTCCTTATAAGATCCAAGATTCCAGCCTCTGGAGCTCTGTGATGAGGGATCCATATATAGATGATTGTATGGGGGTGAGTCAACTTCTAGGTTTTTGATTAGTGTCCTCTCTTTGATAGTTCTTGATTCCACTTGGAGATGGATGATCTCTTACTCATCCCTAGGCGAATTCAGAGAGGCAAGTGTCACAGGAGAAGTTTCTGGAAGATTCCATGATCATCCACATTGCAAACTGTCTCTGCCATTTGTCTACTCTCACCCATCACACCCTACAGAATGGAATTCCAGTATGCATCGTACCCTTTACACTAAGTAGGTGAGATGCATCGCACCCTCTGCACTGGGCAGTCTGTATGGTCCAGTTTTGACCAGTTCTGAGCAGTTTTCTGTGGAGAACTTCTGGGAGATGATGTAATCAGCTGACCTTGTTCCTTTAGGGCATGAAGCAAAATTTTTAGGGACTTAGGAGCCCTTGGTTTATGGACATGTATAATTTGGGTTGCAGTGCCCAAAAATGTCTATAACAGTTGTCCCCTAAAGCATGAGGTCGTTAATCTTTTGATGTCGGGTGAAATGCTTTATCATGAGGATCCGAAGTTTTTTGGAGCAGGAAGGCAACCTGTAATAAGATACAATACAACACATTATCTTCATAATATTTTTGATGATCTAGTTGAGGCAGGAATTCCAATGCTCAGCTTTATAAATTCATTTTCATGTACATAGGACAGACAACCATCTGTGTAGCAGATTGATGATTCGGACGAAGACATCATCCTTTGATTCGGATGATCATCTATTCGGCAATGATGTACATTTGATGTCATTATATTCCTGAATATATCACAGCCTGGATGGATGAAACTAGATCTGCGGTCTTCAAACTCATTCAACCTTCACTTGGAGTACAAGTCGATCCATGTGAAAGATGTTTTGGAGTCGAACATGGAAAGGCATCTCCTGATTACTAGCCAATGATGTAAGTTGTTAACAAGCATGAGAGGAATTACCGATAGCGATGATGACCCTCAAGGTACTACAGTACAATTCGCGTGGTGTGAAAAAGGGACTTGGCATCGAACACTACACAAAATCTTTCGGTCGAAGGCCATTGATGTAAACCTGTCGCCGGAAGTGAGAAACTTGCCATTGAGGCATGCAAGCTTCAAAGTACTGAAAGGGTTGTTCCTAGGTCGACTTCTTGGATAATGAGCTGATGTCGACAAGGAGTGACCCGTCATAGGAAGGCCTTAATGAATCCCACATCTACGACACGAAACGGAGAAAATGATTTTGGAGGTGAAAACGATCTAATGATACAAGGTTTAGGGTGGAGGTCATGAAGAATGGAGCGTGAATGTATTGCAGCGGATGAGACACAGGTGAATTTAATGAGTGACTTCTCTTGAACATACCGGCAACATTGAAACAGAATGGTAGCGTTAACCCCAAATATGGATGCTACGATGGACCAATGGTGATATGACCGGTGAACGAAATAACCCAACCCGACTCAAACGTGGAGAGAAAGTGTCATGTTCAAGAGCGAATTGCTATCAATAAAGTTTCTTCAAGTTTTCTTCCCTATTTTCCCCATCATTACTGACCAGTACCTCTTTATTTTTATCAAGCTTGAGGAGGATAACATATGCTTGTTCTATAATCCACCCTTCGGGTGAACCCGTCGCTATGTTTTAACGAGCCTAGCAACAGTGAAACTCGTTCTTGTCCATTTGGACAAGTTTGTCACTATTGATTTTAACGAGTTTAACGACAATGATAACTCGGCTCTTTTTCAATTTTAGAGAGTCTGAAAAGGGACAGAAAGGAAACTTCCATAATCCTTTTTCGTCATATGATCCCTTAAGTCTGAAAAAGTATAAAATAATACAAAAGGGATGAATTTTCGATAGTTTTAATGAGCCGAACAAGACAAGCGCTCGATCTTTTTGTGCAATAAACCCTCAAGTCCAAAAAGATTAAAATCTAGAGGAGGGATAGCACTCTCGGTAGTTTTAACGAGTTGGAGAGGCCAATCGCTCAACAATATTTTCATATTTTATGAGTCAATGAAAAGAGCTTAAAGGAGACTCGTTTTTTGAGGAACGAGTGATAATTTCGGGTAGAAGATGATTCCAGGTAAGGTTTGGAATTTTCCAATCACGGCATTGTCACAAGGATGGCTAACAAGATCACTTGTCACAAATGTTCCTCAAAAGGGTAAACAATCAAATGGAGGCATATGATCGGCTAAAACAAAGTGGAGGTGATGATGAGAACACGACAAAGGCTCAAAAGCTGATGATAATGCATTCACAATGGTTATTTACCGGAGATTGGTTTATTTTTTAATGAGCTTAAACTCTAGGGGAAACATTTGCTCATTGCTTACATTTAATTTTTAATGAGCTTGAACTTCACATAAAAATTGCTCGTGCCAGTCATATAATAAGGACATCTCATCTATAGATTCCATTTTTTATGGAGCTTGCACCTTTCAAAGCTTTGCTCCGCATCCTTTCGCACGCAAGCTAGGAATGACCAACTCCTGTCCTAGCAGTTTCTTAACTACTAAGGTCAGGTAGGAAAATTTTTCCTTTACTTTACAGGTTCCATTTTTCCCCTGCGAAGGCGAACGGTCAATTCGACCACTCACCCAACTCAAGCGGTTGAAGCCACCAGAACTATAGAGTTGCTCTTTGTTTGCTCACAAAAGGTTTGCATGCCCCCAGGCATAGCAAAGTAGAGTTTCTAGATTACCTCTCAATTTTCAAACAAAAAATTTGTTCTATCGGGAAAGGCTTACCTTCTAACGGAGGTATCTTATTCCGGTCTAATTCCCTCTTCCTATACGGATGGGTATCGGACTAGTCATATATCCTTCATAGAAACCTTACTCTATGCCTAGATTTTTCCTGCCGGAATAGGCCAGGGTGCATGCCCCCTAGGTTTCAGTCATGTCCTCTCGAGTTACTCGCGTTCTTCAGGTGGATGGACTGGAGATTGATGAGACATTCTTTGCATGAAAATACCATTTAGGGATGGCATTTGGCTATTAGCTATGTGTGAGCCGGGGAACGAAAGCTAGTCTACGAGCTGGACCACTCGGCCTTCATGCGGAAAACACATTACTCTAAAGCGTGAGGAGACAATGGCTCCCATGCTATATATATATAATCATTCCCAAGGAGTAGATTATAGTCTAGAGGTCCTTGGACTACCATTACATTCATATAAATAGTTTTCTTCCTTAAAGTAATAGGCACATTGGGAAGGATCCCTAACGGTCGACTAGTTCCTTTGTCGTAGCCTGTCAGATTTCTCGTCTCAAGTAGAAGCGATGGCGAACCAAGCGCTTTCGAAGCAATTGAGGAAAGGATACTCACAAAATCCCCTTCATCTATGATGGTACCAGCCATGACCATTCTGTAAGCTTGTACAATGATTCAGAATGGTACACTAGTCGGTAAATGGGGTTTGCCTAGTAGATTCCAATCAAAGGAAACAACTAGGTTGCTTGGAGGTGGGACCAAATAGATGGCTGGATACAACTCTGATGAAATTCCTTCCTGCGGTAAAGGAACGGGTAGATTTCCCCCATGTTCATCAGAGTCTGTGTTTATGAAAAGAATTTGAACGGTGTCGTTCTTATTCTCTTCAGTGACTGTATCATTTGAAGATGGACCTTCTAAAGGCAAGACCGGGTCAACTGCCGCCTCAACCTTTTGACTTTCGTCTGGTGTGGATTTACAGGGTTTATCGTCAATGATAGATGCTTCGACTGACCACAATGGCGTGTCAGTTGGATTTTCAACCAATGATGGACACGGCAAGAGTTTCCTATATCTTGGAGGAAGTCGTAGCGGTGAAGCCGGACGGTTATCCAAAACTCTTTTAGCTTCGTCTAGGAAGGGACAATGGTGGACGACGTGATCACCTTCATACAATTTACAGGGAAATTTACATTTCCTTTTCTGTCCAGATACTTCGCTTTCACTAGTTGACGGTGTACTTTCAACACGATCAGAGGTTGATGACACTGGATTGTGCAAACGAGGAGGTCAGTCCCTTAAGATCCGAGGGATGCAAGGACAATCTCGATGATAGTGGTCTCCTTTCCAAATGACACATGGAGATTTAGGCTTGGATGGTGCAGTGTGTGCCTTTTTGCTAGACGACGCACGGTTTCCCCTTTTTTCCTTCGGCTCCTTCTTCTTCTTTTCCTTCTTCTACTTCCCCTTCTTCTCCTTCTTAGTTACTTGATTTTCAGCTTTACCAGCTTCATCAAGTGAAGGGGAAGGAGAAGAGGGAGAAACAGGCGAAGTAGAAGGTTTGGGGGTAACTCTAGTATCATCTAGTTGTTGGCTTGACTGTTCAGGAATCACGGTGTTCTGAACAATGGAGGTCGAGAAGAGCCATATTGGCAAGCCAATCGTCAATCCTGGAAGTGACAATGTGGCCATATGAGGTGCACCAACATCTCCCCAAGAGGAGAAAGGACTAGGATTTCCTCCAAGGGGAAATCCTTGGTTGTTAGACTCCATTTTTCTCAACCTAAAGACCAACGCGGGAATAGTGATATTACTCCAATTAAAATAAATTTTAGACACTTTGACACAACTTGTTTTTTCAATTTTTAAGAGTCCAGAAAAAACCAAAAGATGACTCTAGTCGCCTTCGATTTTTAATGAGCCTGAAGTGACAAGTGCTCAGATGGACCTTTTCCTTTAAGGAGTCTGAAAAGGAACGAAAGAGACTACTCTAGAAATCTAGACAGAGGGATTACCAAACCAATCGCAAAATTGCATAATACTTTTTACAATACGGCAGTCAATCTTCTCGAATGTTGTGTTAAGTGCATTGCAATCGATAGGGAGGCAGACATGGCTTCCTAAGGATAAAGGATATAGCCTATTGTGGTCTCCCAATATATACTCGACGGTACATGGGAGCACAAGTCCGTACTGGCACTTGTCATCTCAAAGATGAGGAATCACCCAACCAGCAATGAAAGCGATAGTTACCAGGCTTTACGATGCCAGAATACGTCTCTAACCTAGACCTCTAAATGTTGTGCATTGGGTTTCAAAGCATTTTTATGTTCATTGACTTTATTTTATAATTGATCTTGCTTAAGAAATTTGCCTTTCAGGTTCACCATGTGATGTAGATATATAATTCCTAAAATGCAGCCTCAGATGATAAACAATTGTTTAATCTTCTTTTTGCAATGAAAATCCTAGCTACTAAGGAAAGAGAGATGAGATTCTTTCAACATAGAGCATAGAGCACACACTAGATCCACTGTCCTAAATCAAACCAACAAGCACTCTAAATGCAAATGCACATGCCTGTATTTGTTTTCAGCCTTCTTAATGTGTGAATGACAAGAAGAATGCTAAGTACAAATCTGAATTATATTTTCAAAGTGATAATACTAACAATTTTTCTTCAAAATACGAAAGGAAGATAATGACGACACTTTGCGATTTTGAATTGAAAACTACTTTTGACACTTGAAAAACTACTAATTCAAATAAAATACAAGAGTAAAAATATAATAGACCATCCAGAACAATAGGATTCTCTTCTATGACTGAAAACGACACTTGCGACACTTCCAAATCAAGAAACGACAGTTCGATTACGCTACTTCTTTGTAAAAGAGAACTGAAAATGGCGTATAATACACAAAAACATTCACAGTTCTTTTCACAATGGAGGTGGAATGATGGAAAGGAAGGGGTTTCCACAGAGGTGTACTGATCACAGATAGCAAAAACTCCAGAATAAAGCTAAAGAGAGTGAACAAAAACCCAAAATCTGGAAGCAGAAGAGGTCTTGTCTGATCAGCGCACCTGTAACATAGGGAAAGTGCGATGCAGCGCACCTACTACACATGGGAGGTGTGATGCATCCAGATTCCCAAGAGTAAAAGGTGCGATGGTCTAGGGACGAGACTTCAACTTGGTTTTTGGTCACAGTTTGCAGCTTAGTTTAGGGATTTAGGCTGAGCAAGTGATGTTCAGTAAATATAAATCACAGGGGCTGATCTAATGAGGTTACTAGAGCCACCGCCAGGGAAATTAGAAAGTTTGCAAATCGATTGTTCAGTTTATAATCAAAACCCAGAGATATACTGAAGCGGCATTGATCTACTTTGCACTTGCATAGCAAATGCAGTTCAAAGGCCAGCTGGCTTGACTTCAGGCTCCGTCTGTAAGTTTATAAAACAAACAAATATAAACAAGCAAACAACCTATTTACTACCCAGTGGAGTCGGCATTTTGTTATCAGGAAATCTAGTGTCCACTCGGAGCTGCTGGTCCCATTAAGACTGGTAGCTGTCTTAGAAACAAACAAACTAAAACTACTTTCACTTTCCTTTATGAGAAGTAGATAAGAGGGGAACAAAGGACACCAACCTCAGTCTTTAAATTGGTTCCTTGGTTGGTTCTTCTCCCTTCTGATAGATCTTCGCTGCTCCTTCTTCGTCTACCCAGCTTCAAAGAGCACCTGTGGAATCAAAGCAGCATAATGCTATTGAAGAACAGTGATCTACAATCATAAGCAATACAGGACCAGATATGTATTGACCACACAAATGCATATATCATCAAACATACAAGAATGTGGAGGAAAACTTGAATAGCTTAATTAATATCCAGAATAGAAAAGAGGATTACAACCAATTGTTTTGACCCAACGTCATCCTCTCAGCATGAAATCCCTTCTTCACTTCATGAAAATCTTAGATCACCCAACACTATGATGTTGCACCAGGAAACCAACAACACTTCCTTACAAGATACAAGATTCCATCCTTTGGATCTCTATGATGAGGGATCCATATATAGATGATTGTAGGGGGGTGAGTCAGCTTCTGGGATTTTGATTAGTGTCCTCTCTTTGATAGTTATTGATTCCACTTGGAGATTGATGATCTCTTACTCATCCCTGGGCAAATTCAGAGAGGCAAGTGTCACAGGAGAAGTTTCTTGAAGATTGCATGATCATCCACCTTGCAAACTGTCTCTGCCATTTGTCTACTCTCGCCCATTGCACCCTACAGAAGGCAATTCCAGTATGCATCACACCCTTTACACTGAGCAGGTGAGATGCATCACACCCTCTGCACTGCGCAGTCTGTATGGTCCAGTTTTGATCAGTTCTGAGCAGTTTTCTATGGAGAACTTCTGGGAGATGATGTAATCATCTGACCTTATTCCTTTAGGGCATGAAGCAACACTTTTAGGGACTTAGGAGCCCTTGGTCTATGGACATGTATGATTGGGGTTGTAGTGCCCAAAAATTTCTATAACACTGACCACGACCAACTGGGAGTAGTATTGGCAGTATCTGGTTAAGCCACATAGCTAGATTATGGCTCTCAACTTTTCCCTTTACACGACTCAAAGGATGTTTTCATTGCTCACCCATGCGATCTTCACAGGACAAATCAGGACCCATTTCGGGCCACCTCCTCAAATCCAAACGATGACCAATATTTACAATTTAAAGGACAAGCAGGTAGACAATGAGTCATCCTCTTAGTTTTGTTTATTTAGCCTCTATTTATTTTTGGAGTTAGGTACCTAGTTAGGAGGAAGGTTGTTTTAAACCTCCTCAAATTTTGTATAATCTACTTTTGCACATTTAGTTAGAGTAGTATTAATACCCTTCTCATCCTTTTAGAGAAGAATCCATAATTTTATCAAAAAGATTCGCAAAGAATGCACTATTTTAAGTTTGTGAATGCTTTGGTGAAATGATGGAATGTTATCATTTATTTTAGATATCATACTACTTTCCTTTGTTGATGCACTTTTCTATTCTTGGGAGACAATCTGGTTTGAAGAAACAAGTTGGTTTATGTCACTTGTCGAATGAGCAGGACTTAACACATATGGTACTATTATAGTGTATGATTGATTTAGTTTACATTTAATTAGTGGAAAAACTTTACTTTCATGGATTTTATGTGAGATTTATTATTTCTGTTAAGCGTTAATTGCACTTTTGTATGATGCCTAGCTTATGTTATGATTTTCATATATAACTCATCATATATGCGATATCTTTTATAAATTCCTTTGCCTAACTATTTAGTCAAAGGAATTATCTTTTACGTTATCATCTATGTTTAGTTGGGTTCAATCTTTATTATCACATGCTAAATAGATATCTTTTTATATTGCATATCACACAATAACACCCGGGTTTATATTAGAATAAGTTAGTTAGAGAAATTTCATGGTAGAATAGGTCACTTAGATTATCATTACTCTATTGAAAAGCACTCATAAACCACCCACTCTCATCTTAAAACCCACACTAGGAAACTGGTCCCATTATCCCCAGTCAGAGCCACCACTTTAAACAGAAAAGGAGTTGTCTTAAGGTCTAGACTGGGTGGTTATCCCCCATGTTTTGATAGCAAAATCTTGAGGCTGAAACATTTTGGTGCTAGAAGGAGGGAATTCAACTATGAATGGAAGATGAAGCTAAAAATCATTCGAAAATAATTCATAAAGAGTCAAAACCCCTCAACCATTTCTAAACCTTCTCAAAATTGTTCAGAATCTCCTGATCGGAAGTCTGAAGTTGTAGACACATCTCTCTCATCTCCTGAAGTAGTAAGGCAACCACCTTCTGCATATTATACTCCTGATTCTCCCAAAGTTCATTCTTTGATACAAAAATTGGAACAGGTATCCATTTCTATAGAGAAACCACAAAGACCCAAAGTATCTGACAAGAGTGTTACCTCCTTATTACAACAAACTAGTGTATTGACTAGACTGCAAAGTGAGAGACTTGGGGTTACCCCTTTCAAGTTCCCCAGTCTTCCATGACGTAAGAAAGTCACATCATCAACATTTGAATCATATACTAGCGATATCACATCACCTTTCCATCCATTCACTCCTTCATCCACTTCTATTCAATCCACGACTTCTCAAACATCCACTTCGCCAATTAGTACTACAAGTATCAATACTAATCCAGTAGTAATGTGCTTCCCCTAGGGTTTCTTGAATGAGGATTAAGTCGACTAGTTCCACAATGAAGAGTTTGCGAAGGGCTAGTTTTTTGGGAGAACTAGCCAAGCCCCTACAATTAAAGTAGAGACACTTCATGGGGGAAGCATGTATAGGGTTTGATTTGCTCTAAGAACCCTATCTAAAGAGGATTGTCTACCCTAGATCACCTCTGCCCCAACGCAAAGGATAGCATGAGAGAGGTATGATTTGGGCCCTCTAAGTGGTTTAGTAGAGGATGCAAGTAGGGTCAGACCAAGGCTAGTGTAAGGTTGAGAGTCCCCAAAGGGAGTTCGCGAACGAAGGTTATAGGGATGAGAGGGGACCAAGGGAGATGGAGGAAGAGAGGGGGATTTCACTAGGTGGGTGATGGGGGGGGGTAGAATCAACCAAGTGTTGGGGGAGAGGTGAACTGGGGATGGATGTAGGGAAGATGATAGCATGCGCGATCGATACATTATGCGTATGCTATGCATTAGGTGCCTTAACATAAGATAGAGTAGGGGATGAGGGAAGAGGAGTACCTGCTGAACGAGCCGCTTCTGCCGCTACCTGAGCTTGAGTCAGAGGAGGGGATGGAGGACCCGAAGATGTTCTTGCTTTGTGCTGCACTGGCTTGGATGGGGTCGCCTTCCGGGGAGGTTCTTGGCCAGCCTCTGTATGCTTTCTACTGATGACAGGAGTACCTTTATCGATGCCAGCTTCTTGCCCTGCTACACTCTCCTGCGCTTTCACTACCAGAAGGCACTCTTTGAATAGGTGCCCAACCTTGTGACATCTGCAGCATCTAAATGGCACTCCCTCATACTCCAAGATCTATACCTGAGTGAAATTCCTCCATCGTAGAGTAATCATTTCTTCCAAGCCCTCCCGAGTGTCCAGGTGCACTGAGATATGGGCCAATGTTTGATTTTTGGATTGGACAATGGATTTGTCGTAATCTAGAAATATACCTAGGTTATTCCATATTTTGATGAACATATCTTATGACCAATACTACAGAGGTAGTCCTGGAAACCTCACCCAGAGAGGCCTTGCTCCGATCTACTCTCTTTCAGGATAAAAAAGAGGGCTCCATATTTTGAGTAAAACCAGTGCCATCTCTATATGCCAAAATTGGGCCAGGGCCATATTTATGTATTCTTCATGTGTAAAGTGAAGCGCAAACCAACCGCATGGAAGAGTTTGAACCTCTGATAGCTGAAGGAAGATCTACCCCCAAATATATTTTACCCATTGCCCTAGTCTATCCATTGTATAGGCTCTACCACATACCCTACCCACCACATCTTTGCTTGCGCTATCAGAAATATTCCCCATGGTGAGGCATTCACCAAATTAATGGTGAAATCTTTCCCATATGCTCTGATGCACTTGGATTTCTTCTTCCCTGTCCAAGGCACAGTAGGGTGGTCTTGCAAAAGGATCTGCTGTATTTTTTGTTGTTGAGGAGGGCTCCGTCGACCTAACCCTAATAACAGGGGTATCGAAACATCCAGATGGATTGCGGATTCTTGTGTTTTATCGCCTGTTCCGAGGACATTTGCTGCTTGCTAAGATTGAGTGGCCGCTTCTGAAGCAGGTCCAAGGAAAGGGTTAGGGTTCTGAGTGAAACAAAGGTCAGCGGGGGGTGTGGGATCGAAAAGCAGAGATGAGCATGAGGCGAGGAGTTTGAGGGTTGAAGGAGACAAGGGCAAACAGTCGAGGGTGGGAGAGTCGATGGAGAGGGAACCAATGCGGAGGGATTTGTCCTTATGCCCAGAAAGGGAGACTACTAGTGCCGTTGGTGAGGAGGATGGGGCAGATTTAACGGTGGCTGATTTCGGAATAGGGTTTGTGAAGATGACCTAATCGGAATATGGATCCAGTGAATAGTCCACAGCGTCGAGATCCATTCCTTTCATTCTAATCCACTGAAAACGACAATTGTGTAGTCTAGGACTGGTGAGCTATAGGTTGGTTGGGGAAACCGCTACGGGTCCCTACTGTAGTTAACCAGGGTCTGAGTAGCAGGTTGAGAGTGCGCTACAAAGATCCATCCTCTTTGGGAAGCCCATATCTATATGATAGGAGAGTTATTTTTCATCACCATGAGAACATATATATATAGAGAGAGAGAGAGATATAGATATATTGAAGAAGATATAAATTGGAATAATAAGAAAAAACAATTGGTTAAACATTGTAAAACTAGGAAAAGTATATTGAGGATTGAAGGCTTCCTTTACAATCTCAAACACAGTTTAGAGGTGTTTGCCAAAGAAAAAGACAGAAAAACAAAAAATATGTTAGTCGGCTCTTAACTCTGGATCTATCAACTGTCGAGAGGGATCAAATATCTGGAGTTGCAAACCTATTTTTTGAGTGCAAAACCTGAGGAAATGTTTTCACTTTGACAAATTTTATCCCTATCAATGCTTTATAGATCTGAAGTTAAGATGGATGTAGGATGGCTTCAGTCGTGTGCGACAAAAGAAAATTTAACGAACATATGATTAAATTGATCAAATATGTAAATTCATATAACATTAATATACTCATTTTAAATATGCTAAATATGTTTCATATTAATCTGGTCATTTTAATTTGTTGAGATGATAAATATTGTTATTAAGTTTAATGATGAAAAATGATGAAATAAAATTTTTGAATGTAAACTAACAATGTAATAATGTTGAATGATAGAAAATGTGAATAATAAGAATATAGTCAATTACAAATAGTCTTCATTGTGATTAATCTCAAACTATTTTCTTCAACTATTCTTATTGTCACACTTGTTACTTTTGTCACCTTTTCATTTCGATTATATGAAAAGGACAGGTTAAATCATAAGCCATTTAAATCTTTAGCTGGAGCTATTGTAGTAAACATCATACCTTATCTCTCTTTCTCTCCAATATCAATAGGTTGAATTACTATAACACAAAAATCGATGTACATTGTCAATAATTTTTGTGCTCACACAGAAATCGATGCACAATGTTAATCCAATCACTTTATTAATGTACCATCATACATCCAATTACATAAAATCAGAAATTAACATCTACAAAGGAATCAATGCATCTAATGCAAGAATAAAAAAATATTATAAAAAAAAAATTTACACTAAAATCTATGCATCTAATGCAAGCATTCAAATAGGATTATAAATCAATGTTTACACTCAAATCAATGCATCTAGTGAAAATAAGAAAATAGGATTATAAACCAACATCTACATTGAAATCAATGCATCCAATGCATGTAAGAAAATATGATTATAAACCAACATCTACACTAAAATCAATGCATTTAGTGCAAAAAATCAAATAGGATTAGAAATCACCATCTACACTTAAATCAATGCATTTAGTGCAAGCAATTAAATATGATTAGAAATTATCTACATTGAAATCAATGCATCTAGTGCAAACAACCAAATATTATTAGAAATAAGCATCTACATTGAAATCAATGCATCTTGCGCAAGCAATAAAATAGGATTAGAAATCACCATCTACAACGAAATCAATGCATTTAGTGCAAGCAATCAAATGGGATTAGAAATCATCTACATTGAAATCAACGCATCTAGTGCAAGTAATCAAATATCATTAGAAATCAACATCTACACTAACAAATGCATCTAGTGCAAGGAAACAAATAGGATTATAAATCACCATCTACATTGAAATCAATGCATCTAGTGAAAGAAATATTATTCCCTCTCTCCCCCATACATCTATATCTATATCCTCCTCCATCTCTCCTTCTTTGTCTCTCTATATCAAGCCCCCAAATAGGCATGCCCTCTTAGTCCATATCTATCAATCTCTCTGTCCCTCCCTCCCTTTCTCCATCTCTCTCTTCTTATCTCTCTTTACTTTCCATCTATATCTCTATCTCCCTTTTTCTCTCTATATCACCCTCAAAACATACACTATCTTTCTCCAATCTATCTATCTATCGATATCTCCCTCCTCCTCCCTTTATCTCTCTCTCTTCCCCTTATCTCCCTCTTCCTTTCTTCTATCTCTCTTCCATTATGTCATCCTCTCTCCCTTTCTCTCCATCTTTTTTATCACTCCCTCTCTCTCTCTGTCTCCACCTTTCTCTCTCTATTTCTTTCTTCTTACCTCCCTCTCTCTCCTCCTCCAAATCCATCTCTCTTTCCCTTCCTCTCTCGACTCTCTCAAATCCTCTCTCTCTTCCTTTCTCTCTCTCCATTTCTCTCCCACCTCTCTCTCTATGTCTCTCTCTCTTTATCCCTATCTCTCTTCACCCTCTAATTTGTTACTAAATCCCTCCTCTCCTCTCTCCTTCTTTGTCGCTTTATCTCACCCCCAAATATACACACTCTCTCTCCATCTCCCCCTTGTCACTCCCTCTCTCTCTCTCCACTTCTCACTCTCTAAGTATTTCTTATTCCCTCCCTCTCTTCCCCTCCAACTCCATATCCCTATCCATCCCTCCCTCCTCCTCTCTCCCTTCCTCTCTCCTCTCTCTCAAGTCCGCTCTATCATACTTCCTCTCTCTCCCTTTCTTGCCTACGCCCCTCTCTCTTCCCCCATCTCTCTCTCTCTATCTCTCTCCAATCCTATACCTTCCCCCATTACTCTCCTCCTCTCTTTCAACTCTAGTCTCTCATTCTTCTTCTCTCTTCCTTTCACTCCTCTCCCTCTCCCCTTCTCTCTTCCCTCCAATCCCCTCTCTTCCTCTATCATGATCTCTCTCTCTCTATCTACAACTATGTTACTATATCCCTCCCCCTCTCCTTTTCTCTCCTTCTCTCCCCCCTTCTTTCTAACTCTCATTCTTTGTCTCTTTATCTCACCCGTAAACATACACTCTCTCTCTACATATATCCCTTGTTACTCCCTCTCTCTCTCCACTTATCACTCTCTATGTCTTTCTTGTTCCCTCACTCTCTCCCCCTCGAAATCCATCTCTTTATCCCTTCCTCTCTCCTCCTCTCTCACAAGTCCCCTCTCTCATTCTTCCTCTCGGTCCCTTTCTCTCCTACCTTCCTCTCTCTTCCCCCATCCCTCTCTCTCTCTCTCTCTTCCCTCCAACCCTCTCACTATCCTCCTCTCTCTCCCCCCCTCCATCTTTGTGACTCCCTCTCCCTCTCTTACCCTTCTCTAGCTCTCTCCCTCCTCTCCCCCCTCCATCTTTGTGTCTCCCTCTCCCTCTCTTACCCTTCTCTACCTCTCTCACTCCTCTCCCCTTCTCTCTCTCTTCATTCCTCCTCCCTCCTCTTCTTAAATTTATCTCCATCTCTCCCTTGTCACTCCCCCTATCTCTCCACGTCTATCACTATGTCTTTGTTCTTCCCTCCCATAAATATTTAGAGTTAATATCTATCATGATATATTAATATATATTATAACATAACAAATTTAATATTGTATTAATCCAAAGTTATTAAATTTAATAATATTAACATTAAAATATATTAACATGAATATTAGATTTAATATAATAATAATATAATAATAATAATAATAATCTCTTAATATTAATATCAGGGTTAATAATGTTTTTTTGCTCACCCATGGTATTCTGCCCATAGGCTTCACCTAAATAAAACCTCTTTTTGGAGTGTTAGTAAGTATAAAAAGGTTTATATAGTAAATATAAGAAGAGATTTTATTTATTTACATACCTCTGGCTTATTTATAATTTTATTTATTTATCCTATATCTTTTATTTAACATGGTATTTGGCCCATAGGCTTGGTATATAATTAGATGTTGATTTCTAATCCTATTTGATATATTTTTATTTATTGACCATACCTCTTTTATAAATATGGTATTTGGCCCATGGTATTAATAATTATTTGTCCCATGGTATTTGATCCATATTCTTCACCTCAATAAAACCTCTTTTTGAGTTTTCCTAAATATATAGAGGTTTATGGAGTAAATATAAAAATAGGTTTTCTTTATTTACCATGCCTCTTATAAATATGGTATTTGGCCATTGTTTTAATAATTATATGTCCCATGACGAAATTGATATTTTGGGGCGATGGCGGACCTGAGGCGGCGGCGCGGCTAGGGTTTCAGAGAACAGGTTTGCAGAGTCACGGTGGCGGGATAAGGAAGCTCGGAAAGAGAGAGGAAGGTTTAACCAGACGCGGGAGAAGAGTTGTAAGGGTAATTGGAAAGGTGGGAGGGAGAAAGAAAGCAGGTGGGGATGAAGGGATCAATGGACGGAAATTAGGGGAGGGGAGAGATCCCCTCCTTCAGAAACGTGGTAGCAGGAGAAACCAGTGGAGGAGGGCAGCAAGGAATGCAGAAAGAGAGTAACAGAGACGTACCAGTGTTGGGTAACCGATGGCAAGAAAGAATGGGAAACATGTGCTTACCTAGGGCATAGAAAAAACCAAGGTACGTAATCCCAAACAATAAACTGGAAGATTACCGCTGCTATATGAAAGATCATGCATTGATCTATAAGTTTATAGGGTATTGGCCATCTGAAAAGGATTTAACAAAATGGATTCAACTAAGATGGAAGCCAAAAGGACATATAGACCTAAAACTAGGAGCAAAGGGCTTCTTCACAGTCATTTTTGCAAACCTAGAAGACAAGGAGAGAATTTTTGAAGAGGGGCCATACTTCATGAACAATGCTGGACTATTTATGAGACACTGGGAGGACAGATACAACCCAGATGCTAAGAAATTGCTGGCAGCACCCATATGGGTCAGATTGTTTGGGTTACCAACGGAATTTTGGGACCCTGATATATTGGAAGGGATTGGAAACTCGATCAGAGCTTTCGTCAAAGTGGCAGAGTCGACCAAAAGAGGAAAGTACACATCTTACGCTAGGATATGTGTGTACATGAATATAGCAGAACCCCTGCCGGAGTATATAGAAGTGGAATACCATGATGAAATGTGGCAGCAACCAATAGATTATGAGCATATTCCCTTTAGGTGTAGAAGGTGCCATGAGTACGGACATCTATACAGGCAGTGCCCACTGAATAGAGAGGGGGAAGCAACAAGAATTATGGAGGAAGAAAAAAGGAGAGCAGAAGGATCGGATACAGGTGAAAAGTGTTTCAAGGAAGTACAGAGAAGGCAAAAACCAAGATCGGAGGGAACGAGAGGCCAACCAAAGGAAAAGAATATAGCAGTTGAAAACCAGAACAAGTTTCAGGTCCTTCAGGATGAGGAAGAAGAAAACGAAGGTGGAAAGAAGGCAGAAGAGGATGATGAAAATGCACCAATCGAGATCATAATAGAGACAACAGGAAAAGGTATAAGCGAGAACAGAGAAGCAGAAGTAGAGATGGGGGAAATTCAGGAGAACATAGTAGAACAAATACCGAGGGAATCAGACAATCGAAAAGATAACGGGGTCGAAGAGGAAAGAATAATGAAGAAATTGCTTCAAGAATGGAAGAACATAGATGAAAGATTCATACCAGAATCACAGAAACAGCAATATAAGGAAGCGTTCCAGAAACACAAAGAGAAGAAAGGCAGTACTCCAGAGATCGGAACAGATCAAACATGATCACAGGGAATTCAAAACCCGGGAATGGACGGTATTGGCAAAGGGGGCAGGAAGAGAGGCAGAAGAACAATAAATGAAACGATCCAAGCAGTGGGAGAAACACTAGTTAATTCAGGTAGGGTGATACCTCTGTCAGAGGTATTTCAACAACCTTCAAAAAGTTATAAATGATAATTACAAGTTGGAATATTAGGGGGCTCAACAGTAAGGGTAAGCAGAGATATTTAAAGGAGAGACTGAAGAAGGACAAACCCAGCATAATGTTAATCCAGGAAACGAAAATGGATCAGCAACAGTTGCAAGAAATAATGAAAAGGATGAGACCTGAATACGAGGTAATGGCTCAAGATGCGGTTGGTTCAGCCGGGGGTCTAGCAATTATATGGAATCCTGAGGAGGTAATTTTTGAGAACTGGATTAGCCTCCCTAGAATACTAACAGGTTTGTTTAGGTTGATAGGAATGGAGGAAAGAATTCTTATTTCAGGGGTTTATGGTCCCCACTTACCCAGGGAACGGAAGGATTCCTTAAGAACATGCAGGTAATAAGACGAATCATCCCTGGTAACCTATGGATAATAGGAGGGGATTTTAACTTGATTCACGATATAGGAGAAAAGAAAGGAGGTATAAGAAGACTAGATCAGAGCATGGAGGAGTTTAATGAGTTAATTACAGAACAGAGAGTAGTAGATATTCCCACAACTAACGGTGTCTTTACATGGAATAATAGGAGGGGAGGAAAAATCCAGATTGCCTCGAGATTAGATAGGTTCCTATTATCTGAACAAATATTGAACTGAGATGTATTCATAGAAACGGAAATCCTTCCAGGACTAGGGTCGGACCATTGGCCGATCCGACTAGAAATTGATATCGAGAAAAACAATGGTAAGAAACCATTTAAATTTGAGGCTTTCTGGCTCAGAAATCCCGAATTCTTACGTAAAATGGAAGAATGGTGGACTCAGAGTAAAGTTAAAGGGAAAGGAAAAATGCATAACATTCAATTGAAGCTCAAGGAAATCAAGGGTAAAATTAAAAAGTGGAACAAAGAGGAGTTTGGGAACATCATGGAGGAAAAACGGAAATTAGAGAAAGAAATGGAGGAAATACAGCAAAGAATAATTTTGGAAGGAAGGGATGAAGAGAGGAGTAAGGAGGAGGGAAGAATAATCAGCCAATTGGAAGAGAGGAGAAAACAGGAAGAGATTCTGTGGAGAAAAATTCAAGGATTAAATGGTTGCGCGAGGGTGAGAGGAATACAAAATTTTTTCATCAAGCATGATTCAAAACAGACAAAGGAATCAGATCTTTTCTATCAAAAATGCAGAGGGGGAATGGGTAATAGAACAGGGAGGAATTGAAAATGTCTTAGTGGATTATCATAAAGAAATTCTCACTGAGCCACAGGAGGCACGAGGAGAGGCAATAGAATATATTTGCAAGGAAATACCAAGACTCATAACAAATGAACAGAACAAGGCTTTTATGAGGGCAGCAACTATGGAAGAGGTTGAGGAAGTTGTTATGAATATGAAAAAAGGCAAGGCTCCAGGACCGGATGGGTATACAGTAGAATTCTACCAAGCAGGCTGGCACTTTTTAGGACAGGAGATCCTAGAAGCAGTCGAGGAATCAAGAATGAAGCAAAAGATCTGGCATAACCTTGATCCCTAAAAGTAATAAGTCAGAGGATGCACAAGGATTTCGCCCAATAGCACTATGCAATGTCATCTACAAGATTATAGCTACCCTGATAGCGAAAAGATTAAAGCCTTTAATCCCGAATATCATCTCACCTGAACAAACTGGCTTTGTCAAGGGTCGACAAATACTTGATGGATTAGTAGTTACTCAAGAGATGATTCACTCCCTAAATCAGAAAAAGCAGAGAGGAATGATGATGAAACTAGATCTATCAAAGGCCTACAATCGCTTGAGCTAGAGATACCTCAAAATGGTGCTTGAAGCATTTGGTTTCGAAAAGAGATGGATTGAATGGGTCTACAACATGATTTCAACTCTGATTTTCTCAATACTAGTAAATGGTATCCCATCGAACACCTTTAATGCAACAAGGGGAATCAGACAAGGAGACCCAATCTCTCCTTTTCTATTCATAATGGCAGCTGAAGGGCTAGGGAGAATTATCAAAAGAGAGCTAAGGGAAAAGAGAATTAAAGGCTTAGAACCATGGGGAAACAATCTGGCAATAACGCATCAGCAAGTTGTAGACGACATAATGCTATTTGGAGAGGTTTCTATAAAACAGGTAAGGAACATCAAAAGAATACTTGAAATTTTTATGGAGGCTTCAGGAATGGAGATAAATAAAGATAAATCATGTACATTTATATTTAACACCCCTGATTCTATCAAGGCTCATCTTACAAGAACTTTAGGCTTCAGACAGGGGGATCTCCCTACTAAGTATCTGGGGAATCAGCTGGACATAAATCCTACCGGGATGAAAAACTGGCAGAGTGTAATAGATAAAATAAATAACCGACTGGCAAGTTGGTCATTTAGATCTTTGAACATAGCCAGTAGAATAGTTCTGTTCAAATCGGTCCTGCAATCGATTCCTATCTACCCTCTGTCCATCAGGGCAGCGCCCAAAGGAGTGTGCACAAAATTGAAAGAAATATTTGGGAATTTTTTATGGGGTGGACCTAAACAACAGAGGAAATGGGCCTTAGTCTCATGGAAAAACCTGGTAAAAATAAAAGAGGAAGGGGGATTGGGTATAAGGGATCCGGAAATACTGAATAAGATATTAGGAGCCAAATTATGGTGGAGGTGGGTACAAGGAGGAAATGATGTGTGGAAAAATATCTGGGAAAAAAAATATAATATGCCGGATTCAGTAGAGGGCAGACTGAGAATTGAAGAAGTCCCAAAAGGATCCTCAATATGGGAATTGGCAAGTCTGAACAAGGACGTGGTCAACAAACATGCTTTCTGGGAAATCCGTGGAGGGAGCAGCGCCAAATTTTTGGAGGATGGGTGGCAGCAGCGAGATAAACTGTCAGAGATACAAACCTTACAAGAAATACAATAGAAAGCGAAGAGGGCAGGATTGGAGTATGTGAGGGATTATTGGCAGAATGAAGAAAACAGTGGAATATGGAGGACTTGGAGGAAACCAGAGGAATGGTTTGAAAATATAAACCAAGACCTAGAGAAAATTTACACTAAAGAAGTTGATTTGAGGAAAATTAAAATTCGACCAATAATGGACATTCTCAGGTGGGGAAGATCAATGAAAGGAACACTTACAGTAAAATAAGACTACTACTTAACAACAAAACAAGAAGGGGAGGATGGAGCTATGGATTGGAGAATAATATGGGAAGTAAAGTGGTGGCCGAAAATCACAATATTTGCATGGCTGGTAAGTAAGGGAAGGATTCTAACCTAGGATAAAATCCAGAAGAGAGGCTATTATGGGCCCTCGAGATGCAGCCTATGCAACAGAGAATAGGAAAACCAAGAGCATATATTAAACAAATGCCTTTATGCAAGAAACTTATGGGAGAGGATCAGATCACTTTTTGGGAAGACAATGAGAGATCCAAGCAACATTTAAAACACCATAATGCAATGGGGCAAAGGACAATTTCACAGCAGAGTAATAAGAAGAATATGGAACTTATCAGTGGGCTTCGTAATATGGTTCCTTTGGAAAGAACGTAATAGGAGGATCCTTCGGGGCCAAAGCTGTCAACCTGAAAGAATATGGGAGGAGGTATGCAAAGCGATCAAAGAAACAGTTTTATCCGAGACATGGGAAGAGGAGGATTGGAGAATGAACCAAGAGGAAGGAGGAATAGTGTCCAACTTAAATATGGAATTCAGTATGATTTATCCCAGAAAAGAGAACAGGAGCGGCCCTCAAATACAAAGTCCCAACCAATTCAGATATCCAGGAGAGCATTTCATAAAACTGAACTTTGATGGGGCGTCTAAAGGTAACCCTGGACCAGCTGGCCTAGGGGGTATCTTCAGGGACAACAAGGAAAAAACAAGGTGGGTTTTCGCGGAATGGGGAGGGGAAATGACGAACAACGAAGCAGAGCTATGGGTGGTACAACATGGATTGAGAATAGCAGTGAGAAATAGATACATGAATCTGGAGATTGAAGGAGATTCGCAGGTAACAATAGGGATGTTGCGCAAACTAAAGGATGGAAAGAGTTGGGAGAAAGTTGCAAAAAGTTGGAGGACAGCGAGCATTATCCAAGACATAGCAGATCTGCTAAGTAGAATCGAATACAAAATAATAAATCATGTGAGATGCAATGGGAATAGGGCTGCAGACCTTTTGGCGAACTGGGGGAGTAAAGAGCCGGTCAGAAGATTGGAGAGGAGCTGGCCCTCATTGGAAGTGGATCAAAGCTGGGGAGAGCTAAAAAACATAATTACTCAGGATTATAATGAATCAATCACAGGTTGAAGGATCGAGGACAAGACTCCCGATCGGGATGAGCAAGGTGGCAATTCGGGTAATAAATGATCGACGATGCGGCATGCAGGAAAGAGCAGGCGGGGTTCAGGAAATGATTAGCACGGGCAAGTGGATCGGTGAGAAGGATATCTTCTCAAGGCGAGGGGACGGCAGGGTACAGACGGAGGCGGGTAGATCCGTCAGGATGTCGGAGAAGCGACAGGAGAATGATGGTATGGGAGAATGGGGTAGCGTAGTGGAAAGGGGGGCAAGCCATAAGCGCAGAAGGAGGGGAGGTATAAGGGAGAAAGGCTGGCGAAGAGGAACGAAGAGAATTGCATGCAGGGGAACGGGAGAGGGTGGCGACAATCTGTCGTATACAGCTTGGAGAAAGGAAGAATTTAGGAGCCGAAACAAGAGGATAGGGACGCGGGGAAGGAAGGGAACCAGGGACGAGGGGACCGGGATGTTAAGGGTAAAGGAGTAATGGAGGGGGATACAGAGCAGTTTTTCATTCCAGTGTATGATGACTCAGAGAGTGGGAGTGAAGATTTCGGCGCGGAAAAGGAGAAAGATGAGCCGGGGACTGGAAAACACGGAAGGAATGGGAGACCAGCGGGGAGCAGGGCCGTGAAGAGAGGAAGGCGGAGGTATTCAGGAACGAGAGGCCGGAGAAGAAAGCAGAAGATGGGTAAGAGGGCGAGGTCGACGAGGCAGGGGAGGCCAGACGAGACGGGGAGGCACAGAGGGAAGAAGTAGGAGAGGACGAAGCTGCAGAGAAGGAACGGTGGAAGATGGGGAGACCAGCGCAGAAGGGGCTGGCAGGAAGGGAAGGAAAACGATAGGGAAGAAAGTACAGGAAGCTGAGAGAGCCTACTGTGAGAAGACTAATCCGAAAATCAGAAGAATAATTGAACATTGGGAGGAGGAGGCCATACAGGCTCAGTCTGAGGAGAAAATGGAGGATTGGGTGTATCTTCTGCCGGATCCAGGACATACCCATGGTCGAATGACCTTATATAAACAATCTCTGCACATATATTTGGTAATGAAGAGGCTTATGGCCAAGGCTATGGAACAAGTAGCCTTGGAAATGGCAAAATTATCACAGGGGATCCCAAATCTGAAAAAGGAGCTGAAGAACATTCAAATCACCTTGCTCATGTAGGATAAGGGGCTGGAAGAAATTCAGCAATAGCTAGAGGCCAATGGCTTGGGAATAAAGAAGGAGAAGGAGCAGCAGGAAGATGCAGGGAACCAGTGAAGAAAAGGCATGTTTTTTGAGTTTTTAAAAAAGTCTAGTTTTAAGTTTACATTAGCTATGTATAGGATCTTTGTTAATTTCTATATGCAGTCAGATGACAGTAGTAGCAGATATAAGGCTGATGTATATGAAGCCTGGAAAGACAGACTGAAAACTTTCTATTTTTGGTTAGCTGTTAAAAATTACAGGTGGTCAAGAAACCCGGTTTCCCCTCGGGGCGGGTTGAGACCACCATAAGATTGTAGTGGTTTCAAATTTTGTTAATAGAAAAAGGTAACTCCTCAGCTTACAAAAAAAAAAAAAGTATTTGTCCCATGGTATTTGCCCCATAGGCTTCACCTAAATAAAATCTTTTTTTTTGAGTTTTTGTAAATATATAGAAGTGTATGGTGTAAATATAAAATGAAATTTGATGTATTAGCATATTCTGAAGTTTTATTTATATTTTTATTTATTTACCATATTTATGGAGTAAATATTAAAAAAGGTTGTGTTTATTAACCATATCTCTCATTTATTTATACTTTTATTTATTTACCATACCTCTTTTTTGAGCATTCGCAAAACCTCTTTATATTTTAAATTTTATTGTGTTTATACATAAAAATAATTAGATTGATTTTGTTTTGGTCAAGTAAGAGTGGAGCCTTTAATTAACCGAAAAAAAGATTACATATGGTACATGTCTTTACAACTGTAAATACGAAAAAAAAACAGACCCGTTGATGATTAACAAACAACAGGATCAACAAAACCCAAATCATCCTACGGTCCTCAATCATATCACATTGGAAACTTGCATGACACTTACCCGCTTCACGGAGCCGATATAAATTATAAACCCTTCGTCTATTAAACTTTAGGTCTATAGAATTATCCTCTGATCATTTTAAAACCTGATATCCATTCGATCAAAACCCAAATGATCCAACGGTCCTCCATGATATCGCATTGGAAAATTGCGCGACACTTACCTGCTTCACGAAGCTGATATATATTATAAACCATTGGTCTATAAAACTTCAAGTCTGCTCTTAGAATTAACCTCCGATCATTTTAAAACCTGATATCCATTCAATCAAAGCCCATTTGACCCGACGGTCCTCAATGATATCACATTGGAAAATTGCGCAACACTTACCCGCTTCACGAAGATGATATAGATTATAAACCATTGGTCTATAAAACTTCGGGTCCACTCTTAGACTTAACCTCTAACCATTTTAAAACTTGATATCCATTCGATAATGAAGGCCATCAAAACCAATGGCCTATGGCCCTTCAACTAACACATTGTTTACCAAATACTCATCCCCCATAGTTAGCTATGACGTAAGCATTGACTGTGGGATCAACGGTTAGGATTTACTGCAACACTTCAACCAGGCTCAAGGACTTCTGCTCTCTCCTACTTCCGCTAGTCTTCCTCCTACTCATTATTCATGGTCTGGAAGTACACCATATATTTGGCTACCTGTCATTGACAATCATCACGCAGTTTACTAGAGGTTATAGAATCCCAGTTGTACCAAATATAGCTTTCCTTACATAGCACTCCTTCATTCGCCAGATGATCAACTAACATATTAGCTTTTCTTCGCACATGAACAAAGCTGATGGTTCTCAGGGTTCACAAGTGGGAATGAATACGCTAAAAGAATTGTGAGAGTCTCCAATGTTTCAACACTTTTCCAGGTGTCTTTCCATTACACATTTTCTTGGCTGCATTAATGACCAATTTAGAGTCAGCTTCAATGATGGCGTTGTGTAAATTTGACTCCATCAGGATTTCCAGGCATTGCTCTAAGGCCATGAGCTCTTCCATGTTATTAGTGGCAGTCCGCAAATAACTTTGAAAGATATCCTTTATGTTCCCCTGCTCATCTCTTATGGCACCTCCAAATCCAACCATCCTTGGGTTGCCCTAGAGGCCCCGTCTATATTGATTTTCAAAAAACCATGAGGAGGAGGCTGCCAGATATCTTTACCAACAGTTGTTTTTTCTCACACCCTTAACAGTGCCTTGGCGAACTAGAGAATGGAGACCGAACTGCAGCAGTATGTGAGCATCCTGGGGCGAAGGAGGGTCCTTAGGAATTTTCCACATAAGGGCTCCTACTGTATCTTTGAGCTGTAGTAAAATTTGGACAATGATGTTTTGGGTCGAGCCTATTTTGTTCTTGAAATTCCTGCCATTGCGTTCTTTCCAGACATCCCAAATAATAAAGCCTGGAACCAGAGTCCAATCTTTGTTAATGATTTCATTACCTAAGAAGTCTTTCCTCCAATTCTTCAATGTGTTGGTGATGCTGAGTCTGTCCCTATCAGTTTGCCTGAAGACTAAGGTCACCCAATCACACAAGGTAGAGGTGAAGGGAAAGAGGTTTAGTAAATGTTCCATCATCTCCTCTTGTAAGCCACATAGATGGCATTTGGATGGGCCAAAAAAGCCCCTTTTTATAAGATTCTCCCATGTGAGAATTTTCTTTTAGTGAACCAACCACATAAGCGACTTGATTTTCATCCATTGCGAGTTCTGCCAAAGGTCATTCCAAACCTGATTAGGGTTTGGATAATCAAAACATAGGAACATGCATTTATCTTCTCTAAGGTTAAAGGTGCGTTCGGTGTTTCGGCCCCATCTCAGTTGGTCAGATGAGGATGACACCAAAATCTTCCTCTGCTTCAAGTCAAGAGCAAGAGAATCCGCCTAGGCCTTCAAAGGGCTCTCTTCACTATAACCAAGATCCTTCCACATTCTTCGTTTACCATTGTCCCTTACCTAATCCCAGAAGTCACTTACCATAAGTAAACCTTTGTTATCAGTGTCATTTTTTAGAGCGGTTATTTCTTCCCTAAACAAATTTGGTTCCTGCTGCTAGTTATCCTCCCAAAACCATGCAAGGTCCCTGGCTCGAATCTCCTAGAAACTATGCTACTAGATAATGGCTCTATCTCCCAAGCAAGGTTCCAAATGTGGGAGCCCTTGATGAGCCCTAACATTCAAATATGATCCCTCTCCTACCGATTATTTTCATATTTATGCTTCCAAAGCTTGGCCTAAGGGGTGGCCGATTCGTTGAGCCACCTCCACCAAAGTTTGGCTCTCGAAACTCTGCTGAGGATTTCAGGGTCATGAAGCCCCAAACCACCATGGGCCTGAGGTTTGTAGAGCTTGTCCCAAGATACCAAAGCCCACTTCTTTTTCTCTTCACCTTTTCCCTAAATAAAATCTCATTGAATACTCCCGATTTGTTGCATAACTCCTTTAGGAGAAGGAAGAGGTGAAAACATGAAAATGGGTATAGCCTGCAGGACAAACTTTGTAAGCACAAGATGCACAACCAAATTTAAAGACATGCAAGTCAATTTCCTGACTTTGTCCTGAAGTTTATTGGTTATCGGCTCCCACACTCCTTTGTAAGCACAAGGTACTTGGAAGGTAACTGATCCCTTTGAAACCAAAGAATTCTGGTGAGGTTCCTCTGAATATCAATGTCAGTGTTAAAAAAGAACACCTTTGATTTGTCAAGGCTTACCTCTATACCAGTGGCCAATGTAAAGTCATTCAGAATTTCTTTGAAAGCTCTAGCGTCCTTGACCGTAGGAATGCCCTACAACATTGTGTCATCAACAAATTGTTGATGAGTAGAAGCATCACCATCTGGGGTGAGTTTCATACCTTATATTCTTCCTTCAGAATTTGCCATTTTGATCGCTCTGCCTAGCCCTTCCATCATGAGAACAAAGAGGAAGGGGGAGAACGGATCCCCTTGTCTGAGACCCCTAGAAGGCATAAATGTTCTAGAGGGAGAGCCATTAAGCAGAATGGAGAACCTGGCCATGTATACAAGGGCCATAACCCATCTTATCCAGTTGTGGTCGAAGCCATAAACGCTTAGCACTACCCTGATGTAAGACCAGCTTAGCTTATCATAAAATTTCTCTAGGTCAAGCTGCATGATCATACCAGCTTTCTTATTGCTCTTAAGAGAGTGTACCACCTTGTGAGCTTGTATGATGTTGTTGAGAATCTATCTTCCTTCCACAAATCTAGTTTTCTCCTCTGAGACAAGAGGAGGAAGAAGAGGCTTGAGTCTGTTAGCGACCACTTTGGAAATAATTTTGTACACCACATTGCATAAGGTTATGGGTCTGAATCTGTTTGGTGTCATAGCTTTTTGCTGCTTTGGAATCAAAGCTATGAAAGAGGCATTAAGATCTTTCAAAATAGTTTTGGATCTTCTAGAGTCTTCCACAACATCAAGGATATCTTGTTTGACTATTTTCCTGCAGGCTTTGAAGAAGTCCACATTGAAATCGTCAGGGCCAGGAGCTTTCCCATTTTTCATCTCATTGATAACTTCACTAACCTCCTCTTCAAACACCGGCATGTTAATATTGTGGTTGTCTTCCCTGTTTACAAGCTTAGGAATGAACTTGGTGAATTTGTTAATGAACCGAGATCTGTCGACGAGAGGCTCCTTTTCTATGCTAAGGAAGTGTTGAACTAGGAAAGATTCCATTTATTTGTGGGAGACGAGATCTTTCCCTTGAGAATATTTAAGTTTTGAAATTCTGTTATGAGATCTGTGATCCAAGTTTGATCTATGAAAAAACTTCATGTTTCTTTCTCCTTCTTTAATCCACTGCACCCTTGATTTCTGTCTCCAGAAAATCTCCTCTTGCATGCACCGATTGTCCCATTCATTCTGAAGAGAGTCAATTTGAATTTTTTGTTCCTCAGTAAAACCTTTTGAGACGATGATCTGATTAATCTCCTGGAGTTTCTGCTCAACTTCTCTTTTGGATTTGAAAATATTACCAAACTCTTTTTTGTTCCAATCTTGAAGCCTAGATTTGATGTGTTTAAGTCTCTCTGCAACATGAACATTTTAGTGCCTTGAATGGGCATATCTTCCACCCACCATTTGTCAATATTTCTGGTGAAGTCAGGGTGAGAGAGCCAGACATTTTAAAACCTAAAATGTATGTTCCTCGGTGTACCCATGAAAATAGCTTCAAGCTGGACAGGCCAATGGTTCGAGCCACCGAACGGAAGGATTAAAGCTAACATATCAAGGCCTGTGAGAAGGAGGTCCTCTGAGATTATGAATCTATCTAGTTTAGAGGTGACTTGAGAATCCCCTCCCCTCTTATTATTCCAAGTAAAGGTGCCATTTGCTATTTCGGTGTCCACTAGCCCCATGTTATTCATGAAGTTCTGGAAGGCAATGGAGTCTCTGCCTAGTTTTCTGGTACCGCCTTTTTTCTCTATAAGGGATTTGATTATATTGAAATTCCTAGCCAGAATCCAGGCCATATAGGATATCTCTCTCTCATCTTCTCAAGGGAGGTGAGAAGCTTAAATTTGTCTTCTAGTTTTCTAGGACTATAGACATTAGTGATCATGTAGATCTCCTTATCACCCAAAGGTTGAATCACCAGTGATAAATAGTTCCTAGAAGCTTCAGCATCCAAGATTCCAAGTTTTTGAGGATCCCATAGAGTAAGAATCTCACCCGTCGAGTTACCCGCTTTAACCTCTAGATACTCATACTTGATTAACCATTTGTTGTGTATGTCTCTGATCTTTTCCATCGAACATTTTGTTTCCTAAATAAAAACCATATCTAATTTTTCTTCTTTCATTCTATTGCTAAGAGTTCTTTGTTTCCTTTTACTTCCTAGACCCCTAATGTTCCAGGTTTTAAGATTCATTAAGATCCCTCATCTTACCAGAGTTAATCATAAGTTTCCCACATTCGGTCAGCAGCTCATTCTGTTTTTTTCTTCCTCTTTTTTTACGTGGGTTCTTGGAAGAATGCATCGGTGTATCCTCCATCATTTTCACTCCCATATTCTCCTAGCTATCATGGTTTATTTTGACTCCAGATCACTTCATTTGTGATCTCGAGAGGAAGAGTTGTTGAACCCTGTCAAACTCCTCTTTTGGCAGAGAGTCTACCCCTTTGGTGATTCCCTGCTCCAAAAACTTTTCTAGATCTAAATCCTCCCTCTCTAGAATCTCCTGCAGTTCATGGTCTTCCATTCCAGCCTCACTTCAGGTCATCTTGTGTCCCTGTTGAGCTCGATAATGCTCGGCATATCATCCTTTTGTTTGTTTTGTTCTGGTATATCCTCCATATTAGCATCCCTTTCCTTCTTGATGGGAATATTCTCCGATTCCTGGTTTGTCTCGTTGTTTTCTAGTTCTTCTTCTAAGATCTTGAAACTATTGTGGCTTGGTTGTCCATCTTCATTAATTTTCTTTTGGTACCGCTTGCCTCCTTTCCCTTTACCCCCAACCTTAGTAAAACCTTTGGGATCCTTGGTTGTAGTGGCTTTCGTATAGCTCTCCAACTTGTTCAATGGGCAGTCCCTGTATAGGTGCCCATGTTCATGGAAATTACGACACCTAAATGGGACGTGTTCATATTCCACTGCCTGCACCCATTCCTCATCATACACTTATAAAATGATTTCATCAGGAAGTGCCCCAGATAAGTCCATTTCCGCACATATCTGGGCGAAGGAATTGTATTTGCCTCTTAGAGTAGCATCTGATATCTTTATAAAATTCCCTAGCTTGTTGCCAATAGCCTTTAGAGACTCCAACAACCAATAATATAAACGAAGGTAATAGAGTCTTATCCATATCGGCATTGAGGTGAAAGTTTCTGATTCTGGGACAAAGTTCATTACCCATGGTCTCATATAAAGGCCTGCAGAAGCATAAAAATAAGGTCCTCCCTAGAACACTCTGTCTTTATCCTCTAGGTTTGTGAACACCACCATGAAGAAGCCCTTGGAGCCAAGGCGAAGGTCAATTTCCCCCTTTAATTTCCAGTGGTTCCTTATCCATGCTTGCAAATCCTTCTCCGTCGGCCAAATCCCCATAAATTTACAGATAATAGCATATTCTGACATGTGGTCTCTATGCACCCGCGGTGCTGGGTCACTTAAAACAACTTGAGGAATAGTGGTCAACTTGGGTTTACAGACCCATGATGTACTCATAGGAGAAAATTTCAAACCACTAACTTCAGTCCTCTTCTCCTTACTAGCTTCCTCATGATTCTCTTCCTATCCTTGTGGTCTAATAGTTTCTGATTTTTCTATATTCTTAGCCTCTATTACCACCTCTGTTGGTTTCTTGAAGTGATGCGATCCAACTCCCTTGCTTCTGTCTGCAACCACTTGAATATAGGAGGGAGATGAACTCCCTCCTCTGTGCCCTGCCATGGTGACCAGCGACAAAACCGTAAAGCAAAACCCTGATCAAAACCCTCGCAGTCTTCAAAATCCCCATCCACCAATAATTAGGTTTATTTTAAAAAAAGGGCCAACATTACATTTACATTTACATTTACCTTTATTCTTATGTTTACGTTTACATGTTTATGTTTTTATGTGAGATCTATCCCCATACTAGGCTCTAAAGTCTCACCCCTAAACATACACTATCTCTCTCCATATCTCCATTCTTACTCGCTCTCTCTCTCTCCACCTCTCACTCTCTATGTCTTTCTTCTTTGCTCCCTCTCTATCCCTCCCTCTCTCTATCCCTCCCTCTCTCCTCCTCTCTCGAAAGTCCCCATACTGGGCTATAAAGTCTCACCCCTAAACATACACTCTCTCTCTCCATATCTCCCTTGTTACTCCCTCTCTCTCTTTCCACTTCTCACTCTCTGTGTCTTTCTCCTTCCCTCCCTCTCTTCCCCTCCAAATCCATCTCTCTATCCCTTCCTCTCTCCTCCTCTCTTTCAAGTCCCCTCTCTCATCCTTCCTCTCTCTCACTTTCTGTCCTACCTTCCTCTCTCTTCCCCCATCTCTCTCTCTCCTTCTCTCTCCCTCCTACATCTTTGTGTTTCCCTCTCCCTGTCTTATCCTTATCTAGCTCTCTCGCTCCTCTCCCATCTCCATATTTGTGTTTCCCTCTCCCTCTCTTACCCTTCTCTCTCACTCCC